>PIJE02001032.1:54607-64607 GCA_002895965.2 Coryphaenoides rupestris | reverse complement strand
ATTCCAGGACCGGGGAGACGAGTTCACCTACACGGGGAGCGGGGGTCGCGACCTCTCGGGCAACAAGCGCATCGGGGAGCACTCGTTCGACCAGACGCTGACCCACATGAACAGGTGACACAAACACCTGGGTGCCTTCACACCGCCGCCATCACGCCTTAGCTTAGCCTACCTCAATCAGACCCCTTACAGTCAATCAGTGTGTTATGACGAGTAACAGTTCCAGTGCTAAAATGATTCACTTAAGTGGCCCTTTTTAAATGTTATTGACCACAAGGTTTGAAGGTGTACATCAACAATTAAACTCCGTCAATAATGCAGCCTACAGCTATACAACAGTATCAGAAATAGTAAAAAATACAGAAAAGCAACGGAAAGTTTACACCCGCAACTTAGTTTCCTACTCCAACCCCATGGATTCCAAGATACAAGCGGGATATTTAATAACAGTACATGGAAAAATAAATAAAATATATAAAAATAGATGGATGTGGGCCTTTTCATCCCCTCTCTCTCTCCTTCCCGTCCGTCTTGATCATCTCATCCGTAAAGCCAAAGAAAATGCAGCATTTTCGTTTCGGTGCAGCGTTTCATAAAGAGCCACGAAAACTGGCGTTTTATCATCACAAATATTACACTTGGCGACTAGTAGCAGCGACGGCTAACAATAGCAGCAGCCACCGCTGGCGCCGTTTGGCAGCGATGCCTCGTTTCTGAAAGTTCTACACCACTCCCTTTAATGACAAAATCCAGAGGCCAACGCAAATACAGCTTCGAGCGAACGTTGGCCTTCAGTGTAACACAAGGGGCCTGATTCATGTGTTCACGCGTCTCAAGCGTTCATGGTTGCAAGGCTAATAGAACGAGTTTCATAATTGCGAGGTTGCCTGCATAAGATAAGAGATAAGAGCAGAGGAGACATTCTTAGTGCATTACCAACGTCTAAGAACACACAATATGCTGAACAACGCTAACTAGAAATCCTCTCTTAACGGACCATTCCGGAACCTCGCCGTCGTCGTCGTCGCCAGGGCGTTGGCGCTGAACTGCGACGCGCCGCTCAACGACAAGGACGGCGCCGAGTCGCGGAACTGGCGGGAGGGCAAGCCGGTGCGCGTGGTGCGGAGCTCCAAGGGCCGACGCATCAGCAAGTACGCCCCGGAGGAAGGCAACCGCTACGACGGCATCTACAAGGTACCACGCTGAGATATATATTATATATACTACGCCGTACTGCTGTGGACCAGGGTACCACGTCTATATATATATATATATATACACTACACCGTACTGTGGTGGACAACATACTGTGCTTGGCTACGGTCGTCACAAGGTGTTTGAAAGAGTACAGTATTTAAAGGTGCTATGTGTAAGAATCACGGATTCCTTCTCATTACTGACCCCTTCAGCCCGGGAAGTGAACTGCAGCCTGCTGGAGCTCTAAGTGCATTCAGAGCTCCGTGGGTTGAGACGATAACAATCAGAAACTAGTTCTAAATAAGAGAGTCGGGGAAGTTCTCGTTTTTTGATGCACTTGCTTTTCAAAATAATAATAATAATAATGATGAGAAAATAACATCGGCGTATTGTTCCGCTCCCACCAGGTGGTGAAGTACTGGCCGGAGATCGGCAAGTGTGGCTTCCTGGTGTGGCGCTACCTGCTGAGACGAGACGACCTGGAGCCCGCCCCCTGGACCCCCGAGGGCCTGGATCGCACCAAGAAGCTGGGCCTCGCCGTCCAGGTGAGGCCGAGGGGGGCGGGGCTTTATCGCAAGTGGGGCGTGTCCACCCGAGAAGTAATGCTGGATAGATCAGCCTACCGGTTGCTACGGTCCAGCCTGATCTATCCAGCGCACTGTACTTCTAGGTGGACACACCTGCTGGTATAATAGGAGTCCTTTAATATTCTCTTAATGCAACGTCGCAAATCGGATTCCTTCCCTCGTTGCTTCCCTCCCTTGTGGGGCCGTCCACAGGTTTCTGAGCACAAAATGCCGTATCGAATTCCCCAACAAATGCAGTTAAACAGTTCCTGGGTTGCTTTTTGTAAATCACCCAAGAGAGACAGTATTAGGACGACGTGTAGGATTTAGACGTGCGTTAATCGCTTTGGATTGCAAACGAATTGTCATTTAACTTTAAAAATGAGACCGTCCCCGATGCTCTCTGTTGCGTAGACCAGCCTGTTGGCTGAGTTCTGTTTTAACGGGAAACCGGAGAGTGGGGTGGGGGGACGGGGAGGGGGGGACAGGGGGGTTTGGATGGAAAAAGGAAGGAAGTGACGTCCAAGCGTAGATAATGGCCGACATATCTGCTCTTTCACAACTTTTTTAGTGTGTGAATTATATCCACTCACGCCCCACTCCCAATGTCTATTAAACAACTTTAGTTTATGATCGTTATTGTCTCTCAACCCCACGGAGCTCTTACTCCAGCGCTCTGAATTGCTTATTTTTTTTATTTCTATATGATTCTTTTCTTCTCTCTCCCACCTCCTCCTCCTCCCTCCCTCTCTCCAAGTCTAATCCTGTTTAGAGCTGACTACAGCAGCTCTAAATAACCGCCTCTTGCCTTCGTCCTGTTTGTTTGTTTGTCTGTTTGTCTGTTTGTCGTCGTCCCCCAGACCTGTCTCCAGCGGTCGTTCCGGGCCGAGGTCTACACGTGTCCGGCGTGCCGCCACGACCTGGGCAAGGACTACGCCATGAACCCCAACAAGACACTCCAGGTCCTGCTGGACCAGTTCTTCCCCGGGTACAGCAAGGGCCGATGAGGTCGCCGGACGAGGCCCCCGCCCGCCCCCCCGACGCCCCCCCGCCCCCCGCCCCCTCCGCCCCGGCGGGAAGATATCAAATATCATGAAATACAGACGCCGCTCACAACAACAACGCAACGTAACGTAACTTGACGCTCACACGATGGTCGTTTCCAGGCCAGAATACGCGTATAATAAGCTCCTCGTGAAACATAGCTCCATAGCTCATAAGTAGACAGGAAGAGGAAGTAGCCGCCAGACACACACACACACACACACGCACACACACACACACACGGACACACTCGCACACACACTTCACACTGTGTATGAAGTCCTCCATGTATACGAATCCCCCCCCCCCATCATCCTCTACCCTCCTTTACTTTATTGAGACCACAGCAGAACCGGATTATCGTACGCGTGGAACCGCCTCCACCTCGAAATCACAAAATCACCAAATCACCAGCCCTAAATTTAGCCCCAGATCGCCTGGCTCCGTCACGCGCGCTCTCTCTCTCTCTCTCTCTCTCTCTCTCTCTCTCTCTTCTCTCTTCTCTCTCTCTCTCTCTCTCTCTCTCTCTCTCTCTCTCTCTCTCTCTCGTCCAGTAACTGTACTCACTGCCACGCTCCCCTCCTCCTCCTCCTCCTCCTCCTCCTCCTCCTCCTCCCATGAGTCCCCTCGTCGCCGCGACGCTAAACCAGGCGATGCATGTCTGCCCAACCCCCGGAGTGTGAGCTGTCGTTTAGCGGCGGAGCGCTAGGAGTTCACGCTCCGCTAATTAGAAGCCGGGAGTCGGGCGGTCGAGTGGGAAGACTTTAAAACCATTAAACCCCCAGTTCCCCCCCGTCCCGCCCCCCCCCCCCCGTCCCACCTTTTTCTTCCACGGCGTTTAGAATCCATTCCGTTTTTTTGTATTTATTTTATAAATAACGTACAAAAAATAACATTTAGCGTCACTTCCCTGCCTTGGCAAGGATAACAACGAATAGAATAGGCGAACGGAAACGGTGTCTGATCTGTCCAGAACTCATACGATGTTTAATGTCAGTGGAAGCGCTTTAAACTCATTTTGACGTTATTTTCCCGTCGTACTCGGCAGCAAACCTGTTAGGCGGTATTCTGAATATATATATATATATATATATATATATATATATATGCAGTATATATATATATAGTACGTATCCAAACAAGCAGCCATGGTTTCTCTTCAAACTGTAAAGCTACTAAACGGCGCTAAGCTGACGTGCTTTAATTTAGGAGCCTCCACTTAAGTGTTGGACAAACGAAAGGTTAAGCTATTTAAAACTGACATTTGAATGGGACGTCACGGCGTACACGCGGCTCATTAATCAATTCAAGTTAATCGCAATCGCTAGACGCCCGGCTAGCCTTGTGGGTCTGCTCTCCACTTGTGAATATACAGTATGTCGCTGTGATACTGCAAACTCTGCAGTCAGAAGCCCAAATAATGCAGTACAAGGAGCACAGTTCTGAAGTCGTCGTGCGCCGCGTTCGGTTTGGAGAATGTCCAAACGTTAACGTGAACGCCGCTCGGTCTCGCGCGTTGACGTCCGGCGAAGGTTCGTGCGTAACTTTGCCGATCCGTCGTTAACAAAAACATCTCCACGCAGCTGAAGTAACGGCCGTCGAGATGTCTGAGTCTGCCGTGGAAATTCATTCGATTCCAAGTCTAAACACGGATTATGAAAACGTAATTGTAGGAGAGAGAGAGAGGGCCTTGGCTATTGTTGGATAAACAATTCTATTCACTCTCATTATTATATTGATTATCATGATAACACAGAGGACAACCTTACCTGTCCTCGGACCTGGGTTAGTTTTATTTAGTTTGTCCACAAATATGATTTATCGACATAAAAAAGATACGTCTTTATACATTATTGGCTGTATATCGAGGCTGATATTTAATAAGCACAAATGCATTGTAGAGATAGGCCTACGTCCTGCCAGTAACAAAAAACAAAACCCTAATGCTCTTAATTGAAAACTTAAGCAATTTCCCCGCAAAATGTTTAAAGGGGATCCGTTTCTGAATGTCAATCACCCTGTTGCGCTGGGAACAACCAAAAAGAAGAAGAATTGTGGAAGACTTTGGTTGCATTCATTACAATAAGCTACTTGATGCTATCAAAGAAATGTCTGCTGACGGTCGACCGGATTGTTTTGTTGTTTTGTCGACGTCACACTTTGTCGCAGTTTATGTTTGTCTCCGCGTGACGACAACGCTCAAGTCATTACGACGACAACTCAGAGTACAACTAGGATAGTGTACAGGAATTATGCTCGCTCATTTTACAGGAGACGTTTTTAGATTTAGCACTTTTGTGTCGTGTAATTTATCCCGAAAAATTACATCAACAGTCTTGCGTCGACATACCGTACCTGTGATTTGCTTTTCGACGTGCCGCCGCCGCGTCAATCACCGCCGACCGGCGTTGGCGGTTTCGTTTTTTTTCCGTTAACGCGTTATTGTAATATTTATGATGACTCCTCGTATTCTACTCGTTTATACGCACAACAGTTTATTCACACGGTTGAACCTTGCGAGGTTGACGGGAACACATCATGGTGTCCTAGGTTAGAATCGTTGCACACACCGTGATCCATACATTGGACGAGGTGATCAGTTACAAGAACTCACTTAACCATGTCGTCGTCACATCACACGAGGCCACACGCACACACACACACACACACACACACACACACACACACACACACACTCTCGTCAGGAGCTAGATTGTAATTTAAGTAGAGGACCCCCCCCCCCCTCCCTACCCCTCAATGTTATATTTTTCAGATTGTCTTGTGTAACATCCGCGAGTCACAGGATGAGATTAGCAGCGATGTGAAGCCGGCAAGTAAAACACAAAGAGCCCTTGTCTGTCGTCAATGAATGTTCAGGACGACAGGCCCACTCCGCAGCAACAGGTATCTCACTATCGAGTCTAAAGCTGCCACGCACACACACACACACACACACACACACACACGCGCGTTCCACACGCAATCTGGGCGAGGTCTACCCAAGACCCCCCCCCCCCCCCCCCAGAACCAAACCAAACCCTAAAACGAGTTATTTTAGATGAGAAGTGACGTTGCGGATGAATCCTGGTCCAAACGTCCAAACGTCCAAACGTCGAAGCGCACGAATATTTAAAGGCAACATTCTCAACACGCTCGACTCAAAGTGTCCTCTCTCGGTGAAATGTGTGTGATTGCATGTGTTGAAGTCTCAAACAGGGGTGTGTGTGTGTGGCTCTCCTTTAAGGTAACTCAACTTAAAGGTGCTCTTGATAACATTTTGTCGCAGGGGCAGAGCGACATCTAGTGGCGGCATGTTGTCAATAGCACCTTTAACTCAACTGGACTAAAACTCAACATAATAATA
The DNA here is from genome assembly GCA_002895965.2 of Coryphaenoides rupestris. Classification (NCBI taxonomy): domain Eukaryota; kingdom Metazoa; phylum Chordata; class Actinopteri; order Gadiformes; family Macrouridae; genus Coryphaenoides; species Coryphaenoides rupestris. The sequence continues at coordinate 58,436 of PIJE02001032.1, read as the reverse complement.
ATAATAATAATAATAAGAAGAATATTTGTATTGCACCTTTTAAAAACACAAAAAGAGTTTACTTATTGTTTTGGCAGACAAAGCAAACACAGGTCTGACTCAGGAGACAATATAACAACAGAAAGCCGAACAGAAAGGGCCAAACAAAGCAAGACGAGATCACGGTGAAGTTAAGATAAAGAAAACAATAAAAGACATAAAAAAATAAAAATGCATGAAAGAATAAAGGCAATAAAAACACGACCTTGCACACAAGCAAGTCTGTAACAACGGGTTTTAAGAAGGGATTTTAAAAGGAGTCACTGATTCTGCACAGGCCTCGACTCCTCGGGGAGGTCGTTCCAAAGCCGAGGGGTCCTGATGGCAGACGCACGGTCACCGCGTAACCCTTCTCCTCCTTCCTTCTCCTTCCTCCTCCTCCTTCCTCCTCCTTCCCCCCTTCTCCTTGCTCCTTCCAGCTACCCGGAGAACGGCGTGGTGGAGATGCCGCCGGTGAACGTGCGGCCGCGGGCGCGGACCCTGCTGCGCTGGGACCAGCTGAGCGCCGGCCTGCGGGTCATGGTCAACTACAACATGGAGACCCCCGAGGAGCGCGGCTTCTGGTTCGACGCCGAGGTGCAGACGCTCAACCAGACGTCGCGCACCTGCAAGGAGCTGCGAGTCAACATCCTGCTGGGGTGCGTTGGGGGAAGGGCGTTGTTGTTCTAAAATTACATTCAAATGTTTTTTATTTTATCGACAGCTCTGGTAATAAGTACAAAATAAGATAAGATAAATAATAATAGATAAATAAATATAGATAAATTAATTCATTACTTAATTAAATTAATTAATTATTGCTAATGATAACCATTTAAAAAGGCAAGGGTTCGAATTTGCATGGAGCGCATAATAATATTAATGCAGTAATGCTACTACTACTACTACTACTACTACTACTACTACTACTACTAATAATAATATTAATCATAATTATGTTGATAATATTTTATGGGGCTTTTCAGGATGAACACCCTCAAAACACTTTATATAGATAACAGTACAACAAATATCATATCAGTGATTATGAAGGGAGAGAGGTGCTTCTTCAAATCAGCTTCAATAGCAGAGAGACGGACGCAGACCTTTCAGCTTTCTGTCGCTTGCATCACACCGATTCTGTCAGCAAATTCTAATTTTTTTTCATAAGCCACGCCCACAAGACTCTGATTGGTCCACTGAAAGTTCAGTGCGGCGGCCGACTAACGCAAGAAGTTCGAATCAAAGAGTTTCGTCATGAAATGTCCAGTAAAAGACCAACACCGTGCCCCCTCTCTGCCCCGTCCTCTCTCCTAATGAGCTTCCTCCCTCTCCCCCTCCCAGGGTTTCCGGGGACGTGATCGCGGACTGTAAGGTCCACTTCCTCGACGAGGTCTACCAAGTCGAGGGGCCCGGAGCCCGGCCTCTCTCCGCCGCGGACGGGCAGTTTAAACGTAAGTCTACAAGATATTTCATATCAGTCATATGAGGACAAAACAACACCTTATTCTGATGTATCATGTTAATACTGATGATGATTATTATGAGAATTAAAGTGGTCATCTCGAAGATTTCCGTTTCTGTGCTCTTTGGCGACACCTACGGCGAAACGGCGGTAATTGCATCCACACGGCGTCGCGTCGGCAACGTCGATTCCGCTGCCAGTTGTTTAATGGCGGATAATAGTATTAATAATGGACCATTGCTTGAAGAAGAAGTCAAAATACGGCAATTATACCGAATTAAATCTGGGATCTAATCTGGGACTTTACCGCAATACAGAGACGTACTTATTGAACAATCGATATAAATCAAATTTTGTGTTACAACGAGCCTACATTTCTCACAATGCTATTATTCATTGTTTTTCAACCCACTGGTGCGATCCTTTGAGGAAACTGCATTTGATTGGTACAACCTGTGTTAACGGACATAACGGATGAGGCCGGTGTAATTCAGTTTTATATTCCGGTCGTGGACGCTCCAAAAGAAACGACACCTTTCACCGCGGTCAGCACATCTCGTCCGATATGGAATTACGTCGCGCGAGGGCATTCTCATGTATATATATTACTCAGAATATCACATTTACAAAAGATAACACATCCTCTTCTTTCCCACACAAAAGAAAAGCTTTATTTAGGGGGTAAGGTAACCGAGTATATGTCGACATCTTCACTATTTATGATTGTCGCGGACCCAAAGATTTGCGTCGCGTTCAGGTGGCCCTTGCCTTGTTTTTACCGAGGAAGCAGGTGTGTGTGGGTCAAGGCCTCTGTACGCTTCTCCAGAAGTGTTCGGAGATTCCGGGAAAAAAATCGGACGGCCAAAAATCCGACTTCTACCTCGTATAGATCCACAGAACTGGACGATATTGCGGGGGGGGGGAGGGGGCCGTACTAGAGTATAGGAGGCTGTCCGTCAACCTAGGGAGGCGGAGTTAAAGTCCTTCCGAGATGTGGCACCGGCCTCCGAGTCCAAAAGCCGATCTCCGAAAAGCCCTCCTCCCGGGGCCCCGGGAGGAGGGCTTTTTCGGATACACCGGATTCGGAGATCGACATCGATCGGACGAAAAAAAGATCCCCCTTTCTAAGACTCCATTTTCTTTTCCCTTCTCTCCAGGGAAGAGCGGCCCGGAGTGCAAGCACTGCCGGGCCGACCCGGAGGCCGAGTGCCGCTTCTGCTCGTGCTGCGTCTGCGGCGGCAAGCAGGACGCCCACATGCAGCTGCTGTGTGACGAGTGCAACATGGCCTTCCACATCTACTGCCTCAGCCCGCCGCTGGCCAGCATCCCCGACGACGACGACTGGTCCATACACACGTTATACTGCACACACACACACACACGCACGTACCCCCCCCCCCCCCCCCCTAGTGGCTTGAGTTGGAGCCACAGTCGTAGCTATGTCCTTTTTCAGTTGTCCGAGGGCCAAAGGTGGACCGGAATAAAACAATTTATAGAGGAAGATGCCTTGGATGGGTTGACTTCTCGACCGGGGGGGTGCTTTGATTCTTGAGAAACGTTCATATTTAACATATTTTTGAATGTTAGTTAATGGCTGCAGTCGAAAAGTCACATCGCGCAGCTTTAAAATGCTGATGAAATCTATGGGTTTAGCTCTTATCTTGGTGTACCCCCCGTGGAGCTGATCCGGTCCCTGTTCCCCCCCCCAGGTACTGCCCCACCTGTAAGAACGACACCAGCGAGGTGATCAAGGCTGGCGAGAAGCTGAAGGCGAGCAAGAAGAAAGCCAGGATGCCCTCGGCCACCACCGAGAGCCAGCGGGACTGGGGCAAGGTGAGCTACGCTACGCTACGCTAAGCTAAGCTACGCTACACTGGGGGAAGATGAGCTAAGACCAAAACAATGATGGTGATCTGTTTCTATAACATGGACGGACCTGTAGCCAGATTCATCTTTATTTCTTTGTGTTGTGTCTTCTATTTATGCCTTTTTTTTAAAGCCTTTTCTATCCCCTCGAACCATCTTCTGTCAAACCCATTATCAACAAATATTTTGTCGTGTCTCGGATTGATCGATGGCCCACATTCATCTCGGGGATATATCAATCTTTCCCCCCCCCCCCACACACATCTCCATAATAGTGCAGCGTCCAGTAATGTGCTCCGAGTCAGAAGGTCCAGGAGCCTTTTTGTTCAAATGCTTCTGAGTTTGTTTTCTGTGTGTTGCGTGCAAACACCAATTAAACCTGAACAAGACAAAATAGACGCGCGAGGAGCTTTGAGAGGTCGTGGTCACAAAAGATAAGCAAACCTGACGGATGTGTGTTCTCTTAATGTCCAGCGACTT
>PIJE02001032.1:12107-49607 GCA_002895965.2 Coryphaenoides rupestris | reverse complement strand
GTCCCCGACGCTCTCTGTTGCGTAGACCAGCCTGTTGGCTGAGTTCTGTTTTAACGGGAAACCGGAGGGCGGGGGGGGGTGGGGGGGACGGGGGGGGGGGGACGGGGGGGTTTGGATGGAAAAAGGAAGGAAGTGACGTCCAAGCGTAGATAATGGCCGACATATCTGCTCTTTCACAACTTTTTTAGTGTGTGAATTATATCCACTCACGCCCCACTCCCAATGTCTATTAAACAACTTTAGTTTATGATCGTTATTGTCTCTCAACCCCACGGAGCTCTTACTCCAGCGCTCTGAACATTTAGGGGCATACCCCTCCAGCATTTAGCAAGCCCCCCCTCGCCCCCCAGTTTTGTTCTAGTTTTTAACCATAATGTTTAGCGGGCGAACTGTTTGTTTCTTGTGTGGCTATAAGTCCCATTTGTGTTTCATTTTTCTGCAAGTTCTTGTTTTTTGAAGCCACGTTGCGACGCGATCGCCTCTCGACCTAACTGTGTAAAAAAAACCCTAAAAAAATCCCTGTACTTTACTCTTTTGAGTCTTAACACACCGTCGTTCAAAGCTTGCTTGCTTGGCCATTCTTTTCCGGCGAGCTAACCAGTCCACGTTTCTGCTGCTGTTTGCGCCTCTCTCTCTCTCTCTCTCTCTCTCTCTCTCGATACACACACACACACACACACACACCCTTTCTCACATTCTCTCTCCCTCTCTCTTTCTCTACTCCGTTCCCGTCTCCCACCTTCTCTGTGCTAACGTTTTTTCTAGACGTCTTGTGGACGCTTGGCTTAAGTGTTGTGTTTTACGTTTTTTAACTATTGCACTCTTTTGACAAAGAAGAAGAAAAAAAATAAACGACTGCGAAGAGGTCACCCAAGGTCATCCAGTTTCATATACGGTGTGATATTATGTACGTACACCTTTTTTTTTTTTTTGTGTTCAATCATTTTAGTTGGATCGTTACGTCATGTCGATGTTGGAGGCGTCAGACCATATTTGCAGAGGAGTGTCACCGCGTCATATTGTGATCTGAAATTTTATACATGTTATAATACTTGATATGTAACTATTAAATATTTTGATTCCAGAAAACGACTCCGCGTCTTGGAACAGCCCGGTCACGTGTTCGTCTCGTCTAATTCAGTTTGAATGTATTGATGGCTCCACGGTAGAACATTGAGCGGTTGGATTGTTAAATCCTTTGAGCACAATCAGCCAATTAAATGTATGAAATGTACGTATAAAAGTATGGCAAAGAAGAACAGCTTCAATGTACAAAATGTAGTCTTTGATACTTAAGATTTTCTTTAGAGCAAAGTAGTTAAATGTTGTTTATGTGAAACTAAGTTCTATCTTCTGGCAATGTTATGAATTTGCTTTAAAGCCGAGTAGTTAAGTATATTTTTATGGTTTTTATATGGCAATATTAATTCACTTTAACCAAGTAGTTATCCAGTCAATGCAATGTAAAGCACCAACTTCAACAGAAAATATTAAGCACTTTGAATTAAAGACACGTTTTCCACAAATTCAAAACAAAAGTATTTTATTACATCACGGTCTAGAAAGATCCAACCTCGAGGTCAGCGGTGTTGGGTGCTTTTAAAATAAAGACCAAAACACGTTTCTTTAATTACTTTATTATCACAGAAGAAGCACAAGGGGTACCGCTATGTGGGTGACGACAAACTCAAAACTATAATGTAAAGGATTAAAAAGGAATGCTAGTCCAAAAACTTCAGAAATATTATTATATATAATCACAGCAATTTTTTTTCCCCATAACTTCCAAAAAACGAAAAAAATGCTACAATAACATCGGCCGTACATCACAGAACGAAGGTGAAACTGAAGCCTCTTGAGTTTCATCACATGCAACAGCATCAATCTTCTGCACCCCAGCCTCACGAGGAAGAGGAGTCGAACTTTGAATCACTACCCAGCTATAAAGTACCAATAATCGGGGTCGTTGCTCAGCGAGCCATTTATACAATCCTAATACTTATATAGTGCAGTGTCATCCTAAATGGGAAAAACATCCGGTAACTGAAATGCGACACGTTGGAAAAAATAAAAGCAGAGGACGGCGTTCCGATGTTTTGAGCGCCAAAAGCCGCGAGGCGTTCCCATCTAACGAGGGGGGGAGGGGTTTATTTTATTGTACATTCAAGAAATGGAAGAAGAAGTCGTCGCCTTCTTCTTCTTCTTCTTCTCAGTCTTATCATCACCAGCGGAACCATACCGATCAAATAAAAATAAAGGACGACAAGAAATGTAACAAAGAAAAGGAAAATAAGGAGTTTTGCCATTCTAGAATCCCCAACGACAACAGAAACACAGGCCTACCGATGAACCTTATATGACGGCGTAGCGTAAAGATATAAAGATGTATAGAGATGATGAGGGGGGGGGGGTCTTAAGTCACCATCGCCAGGGAACGCAGAAGTTGTGCGTGTTTCACTCGTTAGCATTTGGATTACATAAGAGGAGACTTGATTCAAAAGTTGTTTTTTTTGTGTTTTTACTAAAGTTACGATATATATGTAACTCCTGGGATCGATTCCCGCCTGGGGTGCTATTCACAGTGGGGTGCCCAGGTGGGTGATCTCCCGGCCTTTGTGTGGAGTTTGCATGTTCTCCCCGTGCTCCGCGGGGTCTCCTTACAGAGTAAAAGAACCCCAATTAAAAACATGTGAAGATCGCCTCTCCTGATGTGGACGTAAAAACCTGGAGCTGTTGGTCCCCGGGTGCCGTCAAATGGCTGCCCCTGGAGGGGCAGCAGGATGGGTCACATGTAGAGGACAAATTTCCACGGGCCACCCTCCCTCCCTGCATGCGCGTGTGTGTGTGTGTGTTTGGCGGCCGCCACTTCCCGCTGTGTGTTGTGTGACCACTATGTGTGTGGACTAATAAAGATCTTCATGAAACCTATAGAATGAAAGGGGGGGGGTGCAGAGGTTACAAGATTTCAAGCACAAGGGACACATGACAGTGGTGGTGGTTGGGGGGGAGGGAGGGAGGAGCAAAACTAAGTCAAGTCGCGCACGGGGGTGAGGGGTCGGTCAGGGGTCGCTAGTCCTCATCCGAGGAGGAGTCCCTGTCGAAGGTGTAGGCCATGAAGAGGACGTCGGGGCGTGGCGGGGCGAGGGCATGGCCCGGTTTCACAATCTCAAAGCCCAGGAAACTGAAGGTTCGCACCAGCTTAGCTGTCGGAGGAGGAGACGTACGGTTAAGAGTTAGAACAAAGAGGACCATTATGTCAGACAACGCAAAAGCTACTTGTTAAAAATGTTTAAATTACATGTATAACATTTAACAATCGTATGTCAACGCTGATTAAAAGGTAACCAGGAATCTTAAAGACAACGAAAGTATAACTATGACCGAAAAGGTTTTAGAGTAATACTATACTGTTTGAATACAAAACAAATAGTATTACTCCAAATTTGAGACAAACAATTCAATTTCTCTACAATTTGGGGCCAACCCTTCATTTGTTATGTGCAAGGGCAGCAAAAATGCAGAAAAAGAATAAAGATTCTAGTTTTTTTGGTAAATCCCCGAGTGTTATGTCGTTAAAAAACGAATACGTTGTTGGTTAGCGGTTAATCGCTAACATCCCGCCCTGAAGTCTCCCGAAGTTCTATCAACACATCACAAGCAACACACGGGGCGAACGAATCCTGGATCACTGCTACACCCCCTTCCGGGACGGCTACAAGTCCCTCCTCCGCCCACCGTTCGGCAAATCAGATCACCGCTCAATCCAACTACTCCCCGCCTACAGGCAGAGACTGAAGCAGCAACCAATCGCTGTGAAGGAGGTCCAATGCTGGTCGGACCAATCAGAGTCTATGCTGCAGGATTGTTTTGATCACGTGGTCTGGGATGTGTTCAGGGTTGCGTCGGACAATAACATCAGCGAGTACGCGTCCTCAGTCACCGGGTTCATTAAGAAATGCATAGATGACGTTGTTCCTACTAAGTCGGTTCGGATTTATCCCAACCAGAAACCATGGATTAACATATCTCCGCACTCTTTGTAAGTCGCTTTGGATAAAAGCATCTGCCAAATGCCCTAAATGTAAATGTAAATGTAAATTGAAACAAAATGAAAATGCCTATATTATCTTAATTGAATATGATGTACGCTATAACATTGTCAATCATCACACTATCATATGCATAATCCTGTGGGTGCATTAAGATATAGCTATGCCTCCGCGCGCAACCGCTCTCAACATACCAGGCAACGTTAACGTAACTAGAGAACAGCAAACTTATTGACTACTCCCTGCTACAGTCGGCTATACGAGGTAGGCTGCTAGGTACCTTAGCGGTCGGAGGCCATCGACGGTATCATACGCAGGCCGCCACTCCGTACTTTCTGGGACGTACTCACTGCTCCGCGCGAGAGAAGGCGCACATCGGACCACATAGACTTGCGGTCTCAACGCGCGCATACCCACTATATTAGCCGCCTTTGACTCCGGGAATATGGTGGAATATACGAGAGCCCGCTACGACCTCCAAGCGGGAGTATAAGAACAGGGTGGAGGACAAATTCAAGAGCCACGACGTGAGGGGTGTGTGGAAGGGGCTGCAGACAATCACGGACTTCAGAGGGAGAACCAGCGGTGTAGAGAACTCCTTCTCCACGCCGTCTGAATTGTTATTTTATTTATTTATATATGATTCCATTTCTATATTACATTACATTTACATTTAGGGCATTTGTCAGATGCTTTTATCCAAAGCGACTTACAAAGAGTACATTTGTTGAAGGAGAGACAGCAATATATCACTGTGGTACATAAAGATAAGAATAGAGCAGGTTTCAAGCATTCATAGTTATGAGACGAATAGAACGAGTTTCGTAATTGCTAAGCAGCTGGGCAGGCGTGCAATTACTTTCTAACTTTCTAACTAATTCAGTTCAATGTTACGCACCAATTTCACAAAAGCACATTCCTCGTTTGTAAAAACTATGGCGATAAATAAACCCGATTCTGATCGGGATTCTGAATGCACTTAGAGCTCCAGCAGGCTGCAGTTCACTTCGCGGCCACAGGGGTCAGTACTGAGTCGTGATGTATTTCCTCCCAGTACCCCCCGGGTTACCTGGAGGCCATGGCCAACAAGACCAAGCGGGAGGCGAGCGCGCGCAGCGGCAGCGGAGGCTCCGCCCGGGGGCGGCGCCACCACCGGGGGCGGGGCCGGCCGCGGATACACCCCAAGGTGGAGGAGGTGAAGGCTGAGCCTGGCGTGGCCCCGTCCACGGAGAAGGGGATGAGCCGGGAGGCGGAGCCAGTGGCCCAGAGGAACGGCGGGGGGCAGAAGAACACCAGAGCCACCGGTGATTGATTGGTTGATTGATTGATTGATTTGTGATTGATTGTTGCATGTTTAGGTAACCAGGGAAGTGTGTGTGTGTTGACGTACTTGTGTGTGTGTTCACGTACATGTGTGTGAGTGTGTGTGCTCACTTACGTGTGTATGTGTGTGCTCATGTTCATATGTATGTGTGTGTGTGTGTGTGTGTGTGTGTTTTTTCATGTACATATATGTGTGTGTGTGTGTGTGTAGCGGTGGTCCCGTCCACCGAGGAGCTCCCCGCTAAGAGGATCAAGGTCGAGGAGTCCTTCCAGCTGTCCCTCCACCAGCGGCAGCTCGTCCACGAGGACGCCGCCAACCGCAAACTCTGGGACGAGGCCCTGGTGTCCCTGGCCGAGGGCCCCGTACGTACTACACTACCCACAATGCACCACCGCTGGACCGGCGCACCCATTTTATTTATTATCATCGCGGGTTCATAGACTCGGTTGGCCTCTGGTGTTGCTGCTGCTGCTGCTGCTGTTGCTGCTGCTTCTTGTTGGTTGTTCTCGAGAACCGCTCATCCAAACAACTTCGATCGGATGAACGGTTGTCGAGATAATCGAATTACAGTCGGACATACGCTCTGAATGGTACTTCTGCTCTTATCTCAGCTATTATGCAGACAACCCAGCAATTATGAAACTCGTTCTTATAACCTTGTAACTATGAATGCTTGAAACCTGCTCTATTCTTATCTTTATGTACCACAGAGATATATTGATGTCTCTCCTTCAACACATGTACTCTTTGTAAGTCGCTTTGGATAAAAAGCGTCTGATAAATGCCCTAAATGTAAATGTAAATGTCACATGCATATAAACAGACATACAAATTCCTTCCATTCTAATTATAGATTACAAACCAACACTACGTTATCCAGATACAGTATGTGTTCCATGAGGCTACTTCTAGCCTTATTGTTAGCAGGACTTTGAAGAAATGACTCGAGCACTTAAAACACACAGTCTGAGTTTGTGTCTTTAATTGCTTAACGAGCCCAGGACGTTCCCCCGTTAACGAACCTTTCTGTGAGCTTATTAAGACGTTCTTACCGAAGTGGTGTGTCTCGCATTTCACAGAGGCACGTCCCCCAAGTCCCACCGCCACGTGACACACACACACACACACACAGGCATTTAATAGTGTGTGTGTGTGTGTGTGTGTGTGTGTGTGTGTCTTTCTTATTGTGCTAGTGTCTCACCCCCACCACCATGACTCTAATAAAATGTGGTTTTGAACTCAATTAAGTCTTTGGAGGAAAAAAAGCGCGTGATAAATGACAAAACAGACCGAACTCATCTGCCTTGCTTACACGTGTGTGTGTGTGTGTGTGTGTGTGTGTGTGTGTGTGTGTGTGTGTGTGTGTGTGTGTGTGTGTGTGTGTGTGTTCTTCCATGCGTGCAGAACTTCCTGTGCAAGGTGGAGCAGTCGTTCATGTGTGTGTGCTGCCAGGAGCTCGCCTACCACCCGATCACCACCGTGTGTTCGCACAACGTCTGCAAGGTCAGTGCTAAAACGCCATCCATGAGCGTCATGTGCGACTGTGTGACTGTCTGACACATTTCTGACCAATCGGGTGGCATCTCTTCCCTGATTGGTTCAGGGGGAACCCACCTTGCCTGTCAGTCACAGGTGCGCGTGAATACAGCGCTTCTCAATGGTGAGAAACGTAGGGAGGAGAGGAGAGGAGAGGAGAGGAGGAGAGAGGAAGGGAGGAGAGGAGAGGAGGGAGGGAGGAAGAGGAGAGGAGAGGAGGAGAGAGGAGAAGAGGAGAGGAGGGAGAGAAGAGGGGAGGGAGAGAGAGAAGGAGAGGAGAGGAGGGAGAGAGGGAGAGGGAGCGAGAGAGGGGAGAGGGGAGGGAGAGAGAGGGAGACACGTGATGGAAGTGGAGAGAATAAAAGACTTATTGAAATTTAATTCTACTATAGTGCTCTCATATAACGTGCCGTCTTGACATACTCCAAGTAAGGCTCCTCTGCCTTCCCCTATCGCCATGCCGCTCGCTCCCCTTCGACCACATTTCACTACTAAATACATAAGTGCCATGTCACTGGGTTTTTAAACTCTGAAATCACAATCTCATTATAACAGAAGCCAATGATCATTCCACGTCCTGAAAATTGCATCAATTCTTATTTAAAACCCCCACTTTCCCTATTCATTCTGCTGTTCCTAGTAGCATTCACGACATTTGTCTCCGCTCATAACATTCCTTCCACTGTGTTGCTCCATTTGTCCGCTCCTCTCCTCAAGTGCTGTGGGTCAAGCCGTCATCCAAAGATGCAGTATTGATATCCCCAGGGGATCCATTGTGTACTTATTGCATAACAATCTGAGACTCCTGCCTGGATTTTTTCTCCAAACAGTTGTCTAAACTCCTAAACCGAATAACTCCAACCTCCTTCCCAGCCACCCCCAAGATACCGCATGAAATACTGGCTTCTCAAGCTACACCGGGTGTTCACGGCATCAATTTCCGTTCAACCATTCCAATTCTTCAAGCTAGGTACATTTACCACCACCTCGCACCGAGCCGGAATTTTACAATCTCCACGCAGCCGCTCGTGTATAAACCGTTGATGTATTTTCCAGGGGGGCCTTATTCTTTTCAATGAAAATGTTAATCCAAAGTGAAACGTTGATTTCTGTTGCGAGGTGGACTGCTGGTTATTGCTGGTGGAAGGTTGGGCTGGTCTCTTCCTCTGGTTTTATCCTTCTACATCACGCCCCCTCCAGCCCGTCCACTCTCAGTCAGACATTATCACACATAGTCAGTAATACCAGATACTGCCCTTCATTCATATAATCCCTATCCTAATCCTAACGCCAAATTATTTATTACTTGATTATAACGCTGTAGATCGATACCTTGTTCGTTGAGCTTAGTACCGTCTCTTTGGTTCTCATTGCGCAAGTTACAATCTTACGACATATTGATCTTGTCTCTCTGTACTGAAAAAGTTGCATAAACTCTACTAAATTAGCCCATCCCTCATGTACGTCCAACCAGAACGGCTCGTCTCACAGCTGACCAACGACTACTAACATATTCCCTCGCGCCAGCACAATGCACAATTCGAAGCCGGCTGAAACATGTCACCCAACGACCTAAAAGAGCACAGAACTGACAGCATGTGATCTCTGATCTTCCAATACGAACTCCCCGGGAGCACGGCCTTGCAAAGCCCTCGAGTAGTGCAAACGCGCGCTCTCCTACACGGTCCTCTCAATGTGAAACACAAACAGGAAGGGCATCTTTTACAGAGGTAACAGCGAAGCCTCACGCCATGCCATTTAAGACCGAAGGTACATCAATATCATAAGGACCGTGTTTTCAAAGTCACCAAGGCATACGACCAAGTGCTACATAACCGAACAAAGACTGACGCAACACCAAGCTACTTAAATATACAAACACCGCAGATCACCTCAGCCGCATGAGCGACGTAAAAAGGTGCTCCAGCCCTCACTCGTTAAGGAGATTGGGCAGGACAGCTTAAAACACCGTCTCTCAAGGGCCAACACCCGTCCAGACGCGCATACCACTCATCCCCTCAAACAACTCCTTGACCAGCATACATCCTACACCCTACCAGTGGGGACAACCCAAAACCTCCAACAGACGCAAGACCCAGATTGAGGACCTTCAAAGGGAGAGCTCGGACCGCCAGGAGACACTGCTGAAGCATCAGCAGGACCTCCAGCAACTGGAGTCAAAGAAGAAGCAACTTTCAGAGGACTATGAAGGCATCTGCAAAGAGAGGAGCACATTGCAGGAGGAGCTCAGGGAAACCTTGTCAAAGTTGACCTCGGAGAGGGACAACCTAGTTTCGGAGAGAGACTCCACCAGAAACGCCAAAAAATCTCTTGATCTCAAAAACTCAGAGTTGCAGGCAAAACTTCAGTCCTTGAGCTTGGAGAAAGAAGATCTGACAATGAAGAACAGCCAGCTGCAAGCCATGACCGAAACACTGAAGAACGAGAAGGATGAGATGTCAAATCAAATCAGTGCTGCCACATTGGACAAGGGCTGCCTAGAAACAGTGAACGTGGAGCTCCAGAATAATCTTGGCGCTACCAAGAAGGATCTAGAGAAATCAACACGGGAAAGGGACGAGCTCGAAGCTTCCAAACAGAGCTTGGTCAAGATGCTGCACGAGTTCAAGATGAGCAGTCAGGTGACTGATTCCGAAAGGCTCCAGCTCTTGCAGGAAAAGGAGGACATGCTAGCGGCCCAAAGAAAGGTGAGCTCTGAAAAAGATGTGCTTCTGAAGGAGAAAGAGGAGTTGGCGGAGAAGCTTCGGGTCTCGTCACAACTATTGATTGAATCCAACGAAAAGGTGAAGGAAATGTCATCTTCTTTTGAACAGCATAACCAAGCACTTAAACTTCAGATTACAGAAACTGAGAAAGGTCTGCATGCCACAAAGAAAGACAAGATGACCCTGGAGTCTTCCCTCGAACATCAAAAGATAGAAAATGAGAAACTGGTTAATGAGGTAAAAGAACTTGAAGAGAAGAACTTGAAAGCAGCATCTGAGAAAACCGTTATTCTGAAGGAGCGAGATAAGCTCGCGAGTGATCTGCGGACAGTCAAGGACAAGCTGGACAGCTCCTCCAAACTTGAAGTCAACCTGACCGAAGAGAAGTCCAGTTTAACCGCGGCATTGGAGAAACTGAAGCAGAAGACGGATGAGGTTGAAGCCAATAGTCAGTCTTTGAAACAAGACAAAGCTGATTTGGAAAAACAATTACAGAAGCATCAGGCTGACATTGAAGTTCTACAGAAGGGAAAAACGGAACTTGTTCAAGTGCATGACAAGTTCACAGCAGATGCCGAACAAGTTCGTTTGGACCTCGTGCAACAAGTGGACAACCTCACCAAAGATTGTGCTCTGTTCAACTCAAAGCAGGCAGACAATGATAAGAACACACAGGTGTTTCAGAAGGAGAGAGGGGGTTTGCTTCAGGAACTCCAAGAGCTGAAGGGTCAGGTTCAATCAGTGTCGGAGGCCAAGAGGCTTCTGGAGACTCAAGTTGAGGCTGCGACGGAAGAGTGTAGTAGAGCCACTTCCAGCAATGATGGCATCTCCAAACAGATTGAGAACCTTCAGACAAAGATGTCCTCACTGACCCAGGAAAACGCAAGAATGTCTACTTGCCTAGAAAGCGCAGAGAAGGAAAAGAAAACCTTAACCCTAGAAGCCGAGGACTTAGGCGCTCAGCTGAAGCTGGTGGAACAAGAGAATAGTTGTCTGGCAAAAGAGAAAGGAGAACTATCTTCGAAAGTTGAGGAACTCCAAAAAAAGACCAGCTCCCTCTCTTCGGAGAAAGAAAATCTTTTAGCTGCACAATGTAACCTTCAGCAAGACGTGTCTTCACTCCGCGTTGGCCAGGAGAGTAGCAACGCAGAACACTCCATGCTCCTGGAGCAGGTAGAGCAGCTGAAGGCATCCAGGGACCAGCTAGAGGCTAGTGCCAGGGTCCTACAAAATGAGAAAGGGCTCTTTGAAAAACAGTGCAAGAGTGTCGCTGAGGAGGCGTCGGCATCCAACATGGCGAGGGAGGGAATAACCAAGAGTGTCGCTGAGGAGGCGTCGGCATCCAACATGGCGAGGGAGGGAATAACCACCGACCTGAGAACTCAGAGGGATGCCCTACAATCACAGAGGGACGAAGCCACCAACCAAGTCGCAGTGCTTGATGCCCAGCTCAAACTTGCTCTATCTAAGCAGCTTGAGGTATTCCTCTCTCCGCCCCCCCCCCCACCCTTCATGTAGTAGTACTAAGTGACTAACACAGCCTTAGACCCCACTCACGCTAGAACAGCTGGGAATATTTCACCCCCGTAACTGCATGCATGCCAGTTCCTTTACCCTCCTCTCTCCTTTCTCACTACCATCTTCTCATCTGTGTGCTAACCGCCACCGGGTAACTCTTGGTTCCCAGCATGCAACAGACAGTAACACTGACACCTGTTGGCTCATAAACCGGATCTAGAATCAGCCATTTTGCTATTAGTCATCTAATAGTCCAGTTGCTTCCAAGACAACAGCTAACACTGCACACTGTGGGCTCTATTAAATTCGGTTATTTAGAATACAGCCATTCATCATAAGTATCAATTTCTATGTATACCGACAATATAGACAGTATAGCTCTCCATATATACTTCTCATTTGGGTCTCCAGCATTTAGCAAGCCCCCCCCCCGCCCCCCAGTTTTGTTCTAGTTTTTAACCATAATGTTTAGCGGGCGAACTGTTTGTTTCTTGTGTGGCTATAAGTCCCATTTGTGTTTCATTTTTCTGCAAGTTCTTGTTTTTTGAAGCCACGTTGCGACGCGATCGCCTCTCGACCTAACTGTGTAAAAAAAACCCTAAAAAAAATCCCTGTACTTTACTCTTTTGAGTCTTAACACACCGTCGTTCAAAGCTTGCTTGCTTGGCCATTCTTTTCCGGCGAGCTAACCAGTCCACGTTTCTGCTGCTGTTTTGCGCCTCTCTCTCTCTCTCTCTCTCTCTCTCTCTCGATACACACACACACACACACACACACCCTTTCTCACATTCTCTCTCCCTCTCTCTCTCTTTCTCTACTCCGTTCCCGTCTCCCACCTTCTCTGTGCTAACGTTTTTTCTAGACGTCTTGTGGACGCTTGGCTTAAGTGTTGTGTTTTACGTTTTTTAACTATTGCACTCTTTTGACAAAGAAGAAGAAGAAAAAAAATAAACGACTGCGAAGAGGTCACCCAAGGTCATCCAGTTTCATATACGGTGTGATATTATGTACGTACACCTTTTTTTTTTTTTTGTGTTCAATCATTTTAGTTGGATCGTTACGTCATGTCGATGTTGGAGGCGTCAGACCATATTTGCAGAGGAGTGTCACCGCGTCATATTGTGATCTGAAATTTTATACATGTTATAATACTTGATATGTAACTATTAAATATTTTGATTCCAGAAAACGACTCCGCGTCTTGCAACAGCCCGGTCACGTGTTCGTCTCGTCTAATTCAGTTTGAATGTATTGATGGCTCCACGGTAGAACATTGAGCGGTTGGATTATTAAATCCTTTGAGCACAATCAGCCAATTAAAGGTATTAAATGTACGTATAAAAAAAGTCGCTTTGGATAAAAGCATCTGCCAAATGCCCTAAATGTAAATAAAAGTATGGCAAAGAAGAACAGCTTCAATGTACAAACTGTAGTCTTTGATACTTAAGATTTTCTTTAGAGCAAAGTAGTTAAATGTTGTTTATGTGAAACTAATTTCTATCTTCTGGCAATGTTATGAATTTGCTTTAAAGCCGAGTAGTTAAGTATATTTTTATGGTTTTTATATGGCAATATTAATTCACTTTAACCAAGTAGTTATCCAGTCAATGCAATGTAAAGCACCAACTTCAACAGCAAATATTAAGCACTTTCAATTAAAGACACGTTTTCCACAAATTCAAAACAAAAGTATTTTATTACATCACGGTCTAGAAAGATCCAACCTCGAGGTCAGCGGTGTTGGGTGCTTTTAAAATAAAGACCAAAACACGTTTCTTTAATTACTTTATTATCACAGAAGAAGCACAAGGGGTACCGCTATGTGGGTGACGACAAACTCAAAACTATAATGTAAAGGATTAAAAAGGAATGCTAGTCCAAAAACTTCAGAAATATTATTATATATAATCACAGCAATTTTTTTTCCCCATAACTTCCAAAAAACGAAAAAAATGCTACAATAACATCGGCCGTACATCACAGAACGAAGGCGAAACTGAAGCCTCTTGAGTTTCATCACATGCAACAGCATCAATCTTCTGCACCCCAGCCTCACGAGGAAGAGGAGTCGAACTTTGAATCACTACCCAGCTATAAAGTACCAATAATCGGGGTCGTTGCTCAGCGAGCCATTTATACAATCCTAATACTTATATAGTGCAGTGTCGTCCTAAATGGGAAAAACATCCGGTAACTGAAATGCGACACGTTGGAAAAAATAAAAGCAGAGGACGGCGTTCCGATGTTTTGAGCGCCAAAAGCCGCGAGGCGTTCCCATCTAACGAGGGGGGAGGGGTTTATTTTATTGTACATTCAAGAAATGGAAGAAGAAGTCGTCGCCTTCTTCTTCTTCTTCTGTCTTATCATCACCAGCGGAACCATACCGATCAAATAAAAATAAAGGACGACAAGAAATGTAACAAAGAAAAGAAAATAAGGAGTTTTGCCATTCTAGAATCCCCAACGACAACAGAAACACAGGCCTACCGATGAACCTTATATGACGGCGTAGCGTAAAGATATAAAGATGTATAGAGATGATGAGGGGGGGGGGGGGGTCTTAAGTCACCATCGCCAGGGAACGCAGAAGTTGTGCGTGTTTCACTCGTTAGCATTTGGATTACATAAGAGGAGACTTGGATTCAAAAGTTGTTTTTTTTGTGTTTTTACTAAAGTTACGATATATATGTAACTCCTGGGATCGATTCCCGCCTGGGGTGCTATTCACAGTGGGGTGCCCAGGTGGGTGATCTCCCGGCCTTTGTGTGGAGTTTGCATGTTCTCCCCGTGCTCCGCGGGGTCTCCTTACAGAGTAAAAGAACCCCAATTAAAAACATGTGAAGATCGCCTCTCCTGATGTGGACGTAAAAACCTGGAGCTGTTGGTCCCCGGGTGCCGTCAAATGGCTGCCCCTGGAGGGGCAGCAGGATGGGTCACATGTAGAGGACAAATTTCCACGGGCCACCCTCCCTCCCTGCATGCGCGTGTGTGTGTGTGTGTTTGGCGGCCGCCACTTCCCGCTGTGTGTTGTGTGACCACTATGTGTGTGGACTAATAAAGATCTTCATGAAACCTATAGAATGAAAGGGGGGGGGGGGTGCAGAGGTTACAAGATTTCAAGCACAAGGGACACATGACAGTGGTGGTGGTTGGGGGGGAGGGAGGGAGGAGCAAAACTAAGTCAAGTCGCGCACGGGGGTGAGGGGTCGGGTCAGGGGTCGCTAGTCCTCATCCGAGGAGGAGTCCCTGTCGAAGGTGTAGGCCATGAAGAGGACGTCGGGGCGTGGCGGGGCGAGGGCATGGCCCGGTTTCACAATCTCAAAGCCCAGGAAACTGAAGGTTCGCACCAGCTTAGCTGTCGGAGGAGGAGACGTACGGTTAAGAGTTAGAACAAAGAGGACCATTATGTCAGACAACGCAAAAGCTACTTGTTAAAAATGTTTAAATTACATGTATAACATTTAACAATCGTATGTCAACGCTGATTAAAAGGTAACCAGGAATCTTAAAGACAACGAAAGTATAACTATGACCGAAAAGGTTTTAGAGTAATACTATACTGTTTGAATACAAAACAAATAGTATTACTCCAAATTTGAGACAAACAATTCAATTTCTCTGCAAGGGCAGCAAAAATGCAGAAAAAGAATAAAGATTCTAGTTTTTTTGGTAAATCCCCGAGTGTTATGTCGTTAAAAAACGAATACGTTGTTGGTTAGCGGTTAATCGCTAACATCCCGCCTGAGTCAGAGAGAGGTGTGTGTGTGTGTGTGTGTGTGTGTGTGTGTGTGTGTGTGTGTGTGTGTGTGTGTGTGTGTGTGTGTGTGTGTGTGTGTGTGTGTGTGTGTGTGTGTGTGTGTGTGTGTGTGAACGTACCACGTTCCTCTCTGTTCTTGTAAAAGCAGACAAACACGCTGACGACTTTCAGATGTTCCTCAGCGTACTCGAGGAGCGCAGCCAAGCTGGGGGGGGGGGGGGGGAGACGTTAGGTCCGACGGTTAGTAAGATGTTAGCATTCACACAGGAACGAAGTACATTCACTGCATCTTAAGGAAAGGTGAAACCATCGGCCGATTTATGTTGTAGAAAGGGTTTAGCGTCATCGTTACCAACTGTTAAAGGTGCTGTATGTAAGAATCATGAATCTGTTCAGGGACTACATGTTAGGATTTTACAGCACAAATCACCAGGTTGTGGTTGAAGTTAAAACACGAGCGCAAGCTTCCCCGACTCTCTGTTGCGTAGAACAGCTTTTGGGCTGATTTCTTACATTTGAGTCGGGTCGAAGGAACAAAGAGTGAATAATTAAAATATACTGTATATATTTCATAGCCTTTTTAAATGTGTACAAGGTTTAATTATGATTAGAACTAACATTAGTTTCTGATTGTTATTGTCTCAACCCACGGAGCTCAGAATGCACAGATTCTTACTTAGTGTACCTTTAATCGGGTTAATATCTAAATATTGCCGTCCATATAAACGTGGCCAATGTTAGGAACTCTAGAGATTCTTCTTAGGTAATCATATCTGAAGCAGCTTTAGTGACCGTGACCCCCAGGGGTCCAGCGGTCCAGTGGTGGTGGTCCGCTCACCTCTCCTTGCTGCCCTCGGGGAGCGGGTCCCGGGGGATCTCTACGTACAGAGCGTTTCTGCTCAGCACCGCCTCCCACTGAATGCTTCGGCTCAGCGTGGGGCGGCTCTGGAAGCGCAGGATGCCCGGGCGCCCGTTCCCCGCTGGCTCCTCAGTCACCGTCAGTTTCCTGTCCTGAGCGGGAAAAACAAAAACAGAAACGTAAGACTAGATCCTTGTCATTAAAGGTCCTATTATACCACCAGGTGTGAGTGTGATGAGCCATTGCAAGCTTCAAGTTTCACAATTGCCACCCATGTGACTACCGTCTAGTGACATCACAAGTGGGGAATGTCCACCTTAGATGTATGCCGACTAGATCAGTTCACCCGTCGGTACGGTACAGTCCACTGGGTAGGCTGGTAGACTGATCTAGTCATCATACATCTAGGTGGACACTCCCACTTGTGATGTCACTAGATGGTAGTCACATGGCTTGCAATGGCTAATCACCCTCACACCTGGTGGCATAATATGTCCCCTTTAACCGTGTGTGTCTCTCTAGTCTACGACACAAACGTTATAATGACCAGACAAGTGGGTGATTAGACTTTGGATCATCGACGGTTGCTTGCGGCACCGTTAATCCAGTTGAATTGAGCCGTATAATATAATAAAACATGGGTGAATGTCCAAACCCAAAACCAATAACAAGAAAAGAAATATATGTACAAAAAGTTACAAGTGGAAACGGTTTGAGATGTTTGGAGACTGGGGCACGGTGAGGGCGGTGTCACATTTCCTCAACTCCACCGGCTTGTACTTTCTTATTGGTTGGAACCTCAAATCACGATCACTAGGCCTATCTTTTGCAGGCACTTTCATCCAAAGCTTTACAGTGACTTCAGTTCAAGTTGTTGATACACGTCATCGGTACGACTGCAGTCCCCCTGGGAATGAGGCGTCCGTTTTAAATTACAGAAGTCCACCAAAGACTTGTAATGCTATTCCACGTGTCCATTATGACCACCCCTGGAAGGAGGTATTCTCCCCCCACACCCCCGTGTTCCTTCCCATGGTTTCTTCCTCGCTAATTAAAGGAAGTTGTGTATTTTGTGGGGGGCGGGGCTAGGGTCTTTTCTGACGACGCCCCCCCCCCACCCCCCCACCCCACCCACACTCACCGAGTAGAGTGGCAGCGCTGGAGGAGCGTGATCCCGTGTGCCATTCCCTCGCCCACCTGGGATCTTCAGGGGTGGGAGAGGGGCATCAGGAACACCACCGAGGCCCTGGGCTGCGGGTACTACTACTACAGTGCAGCGACAGGCTGGTGGTGGTGTTGGTGGTTGTGGGAGGAGAAGAAAAAGGAGAAGGAGAACAAGACATTAATACTCATCATGAGTCACAGAGCAGCAGACATCCCCTCCTCCCTGCCGGGGTTGGTGGGTAACCACATTTGCTGACTGCTTCCTCGTTGGGGCCTACAGCATTTTCTTTGTCGTTTCCAGAAACACAATTATCAACTGATCATCTGGTTCTCATGTAAAACCAACTAAACTAAGATGACAAATAAGTTACCGTAGCGGGACTGAACGATACGGGTTAAAAACAATAAAACCATTGGGATTATTTGGACAGATATTGCGACACGAGTCGATATTGGTGGGGGAACGATGGTTTTTGCAGCGCAATTTTGTATTTTAAATTAACAATCGTGTTGGAGTCTGAAAAACCAGTTGTTCTTGCATGTCTACAGCCAAGTGAAACACTCAATGTACAGTTACAGTGATACATTTAACACCCATTTAACCCTACAGCTCTGGTTTCGTTTGGATATGTATTTCGATATATCGTCACTCGATATATCGAAATCGATCGTCGATGTTTATTGACGTTTACGAGCACAACAACACGATCACGTCGTGTTGTTGGCTCACTAGTTTAAAGTTGTCAGCTCGACCACAACCAACCAGTTTATATACAAAATATAAAACATATTAATATATAATATATATTAATATAATAACTTGTAGCCTGCAGTCTGGGGTTGGTTGGATAAAAAAAAAAAAAAAAAAGGGGGACGCTCTTCCGTAGCTGCTAGGCTAATGTTAGCCCGAGCTAGCCAACTAGGCTAACCCACCCATCCCCCACACACACCAGAGCCCGGTTAGCCTAGCCTTAGCTTTAGCCTAGCCTTAGCATTGGCGTTAGGCTAGCGGCGACGCGTTAGCGCCGTCTGCGTCGCCGCTAGTTGGCGCTGCGAAAATAATAATAAATAAATAATAAGGTATTGACATTTATAATATATATTTTTTATTTTAATACCGAAACTAAATACAGAAGCCAGAAGAGAGAGAAAAAAGACGTTTAAATGTAATGGCGGCGAAGAAGAAGAGCCGGGAAATGCGATGCTGCTGCTACCCAGCGGACCAATCACAGCGCTCGCCTTCTGCGTCTGTGCGCGCGTCAGGCTGCACACAGACGCAGAAGGCGAGCGCTGTGATTGGCGCGTCAGGGCTCTGCGCACAGCCCTGACGCGCCAAGCGGACCAATCACGGCGCTTGCGCTCTGCGTCAAGCGCTGTGATTGGGTCAGGAAGAGTGCGTAGGCGAGGACGCAGCAAGCATACGCCGGGCCTTTCCCGGCTAACGAAGCTAGGCTAGGTTAGGCTAGGCTAAGCTAGGCTACAATATAAATAGCATCGGTCGGCCGCTCCACTTACTTGCCAATCATGTCACAGATACTACTACGACTACTACTACTACTACTACTGGTGGTGGTGGTGGGGTTATTTAAGTCGGCCATGGCGGTGGTTGCGGGAGACGACGACGACTACGGTTGTTTTTCCTTCCTTTTCGCGGGCGAAGCAGTGACTGTTGAGGATCCGCTGGAGGTTCGATTTGACCATCCGGCCCCGCAGAGAAGGGAGAGAGACTCGACTCGACGTGCCGCCCTCCGCTGCTGCTGCTCGGCTACTGGAAGCTGAGCGGAGCCGCCGCCGCCCCCCTGCTGGAGGAGGAGGAGGGAGTAGGTGGAAGGGGAGGAGCACCGCGCTGCTGGGGGAGGAGCCTGGGGCATGGGGGAGGAGCCTGGACACGTGGGACGTCACGCTCGCTTTTATTATTATTATTATTATTATTATTATTATTATTATTGTTATTATATATTAGCCCTCTCCTATTATTTGTGGTGTTGTTGTTGTTGCTGTTGTTGTTTACAATTATATTCATGTATAATCATAATCCTATTCATATTTTATCATTATCGTGTATAGTATTATTATAGTATTAATATAATTTTTAAATACAAATTTTATCTTAATTTGACTGTCTTGTTTTATCCCCTGTAATGTGTCCTTGGGTGTCTTGAAAGGCGCCTCCAAATAAAATGTATTATTATTATTTATTATTATTATGTGCAATATTCTTAATATTCTTTATATCATGTGCAATATTTACTCTTACATTATTATTATTATTTATTCATGTATTTACTATTTATTTTTATAATTCTATTTTATCATTCTGTTGTTTTCCATGTTGTTTTATTGTACTGTATCGCTATGTAACCTGGCACAAGAATTTCCTTCGGGATTAATAAAGTTCTATTCTATTCTCATTATTATTACCCTTTTATTACACTTCAATTATTGCCAAATTGTTTTTGCTGACTGAATATCTTATCTTACCTATACTTCTCCTAGGACTTAAACTTACTGTACATTTGTAAATCTGTTATTTTATTTGTATTATTCTTGTATTATAGTTTATTTCTCTATTGTTTTATTCTATTGCTATGCAACCTGGCACAAGAATTTCCTTCAGCATTAATAAAGTTCTATCTTATCTTAGTCATTTTCACGTGTAATCACTGTGTGTGTGTGTGTGTGTCTGTACATTTATTCAAGTACTGTACTTAAGTACACACACACACGTATAGTGGTACCTCATCTAATGGCAAAAATTGAAACAAAAATAATCTTTGGGATACATCTGTGTTGTCAGTTGTGTGTGCAACGATCAAACAAATCCAATATTTGTCCAGCCACTCCCACTCCCTCCCTACTTTTGCTGGGGCAGTGTTCTGAAGAGGAGAAGAGTAGGCTATTCATAAATGGGAACCCAGACACACAGGAGACAGAACGAGAGATCATAACCGTCAAGGTCAGGTGTAGATAAGGAAACGACACTTGGCGGCGGTAACCAATCTGGTTCAGAGACACGAAACAGAGAACAGAGAACAGAGAATGAAACTACAGACATGTCTTGCTTTTTAATATGCCGCCTCAGGCAGTAGACCACGGTCACCTGGGATATGTAACGGCAGCAATAAGAGAAGAGTGCATCACAGTGCAATGATCAATAGGAAATACATTAGTGAAAGAGGTTAATAGATACAAGTATTCTTGTATCTACCTAACAGCAGAGGGGAGATTCTCTCGTGGTCAGGCTGCTCCCAGAGCAGGTCGTCCTTCTCCTGGGATCCACCGTGATGTGTCCAGTAATGAATGATTGAATTTCTTTATTTGAACAGGGACAAAGTACAAAGAACATTAACCTTATAAAACAAGGAGAGATGTAATGTACCAGGTTTTAGCAAATTGCTATTTGACGCCCGTAGTCCCTGGGCAGGTAAGTAAAATGATTGAATAGTACGAAAATTACACAAGAGTACAAAAATACTATGGTTATCAATAAGAGGACACAAACACAATCATCCCCAACCCTGAAACAACCCTCCACCTAATACTTTACCTCAGGCTTGGCGGTATAAAGACATGCATTACACAATACATTTTGCACAATATCACAATATGTTTATGAATTCAAAATCCCATTCTAAACAGTCTAACTGAGGGTCATTACATTGAAGAACATGGAAGTGTGAAGTAAATTTGTTAATTGATTAATTAATTTGCATTCACACAAGCTTTAAAGATGTGATTATCCATTAAAAGCCGTTTCCACCCAGTGTCCACCCAGTATGATGTATGATGGATAGATACGCCTGCCAGTTGGTGCGGTACGGTCCACTGGCTGGGTAGGCTGGTAGACTGATCTAGTCATCATACATCTCGGTGGACTCTCCCACACTTGTGATGTCACTAGAGGCGGTAGTCACATAGAGGCCCTTTAATAACCCACAAATGAACTAACCTTGCAATATTACCGAGCAATATTACCTTTCATCACCATGTGCAATATTCCTCAGGTGCAATACTACTTCTCACTACTTCCTCTCAATTCCATTGCCAACTTGTTTTGGTTACTGAATATGTTACCTATACTTTTCCTGAGGCTTATTCACTGTTATTTATATTGCTTTTATTCTATTGTTTATTACTCGTTTATTATTCTATTGCTATGCTTATGCTGTTGGTGTTTTGAGCAACCTCTGGCACAAGAATTTCCCTCGGGGATTAATTAAGTTCTATCTTATCTCTTAGAATCGTTGAAGAGAACGTTTCTCTGAGAAAACTCCTCCTGTCTCGTTTATCGTCACCCTACCGCCCCTGGGTCTGCAACCGCTTAGATCACTCTGCAGATAAACAGCTAAAGAGTCAACATAAACAGCCATAGCAGTGTGTTTAGCTTGCTCTCTCAGCTTAGCTCCGACAGCAACAGGTTTCCAACTGTCGGCCAACAAGTCTAGCCAAATTTGGCTAACTGGCTGCTGACGGCAAGTCACAGCGATTCTCCCGTCAACGCTCAGGTTACTGCGGAGCATTCCTCGACAGGCCCCTGCAGCACACAACAGTGCACACACACTGCACACACTGCACACACACACACACACACACACACACACACGCACACAGATGCAAATCAGTGACAAACCTATAGGCCAACAGTACCTGGTGTGGTTGAACACAACAACACAATAATGACATATGTGTGACAATGATAGGAGAAACGGTCATGTTAATAGTAATGTTTATGCTAAGATTTGTTTTTATTTAGTCATATGTGTGTGTGTGTGTGTGTGTGTGTGCGTGTGTGTGTGTGTGTGTGTGTGTGAGTGTGTGTGTGTGTGTGTGTCTGTGTGTGTGAGCGTGTGTGTGAGTCAGTGAGTCACTGTGTGTTTGTGAGTGAGTGAGAGAGAGAGAGAGAGAGTGTGTGAGTGAGTCAGTCAGTCAGTGTGTGTGTGCATGAGCGTGCATGCATGTGTGTGTGTGAATGTTTTCCAACGAATACATACATACATACATATATATATATATAACCAGTTTACCAACACACTTTTATTCTTATTCTTATTCTTATTCTTATTCTTATTCTTATTCTTATTCTTATTATTATTATCATTATTATCCTACACACACATCTGCTTATTACACATCTATGTCCTGTACGTGTAGTACCGGTCCGTGGCCTGTGGGGGGCGCGCATCGGCCTGCTGCTCTCCGCTCCTCGGTGGTTTGTCCCTCAGCGCGGCCCGTCGCCCCGCCCTCCCGCCGTCAGTCAGTCAGTCAGTCAGGAGAGGCGCCACCGGGGCTCCCAGCTGCCCATGTAGCCTCCCAGTCCCCCTCCCAGCACTCCCAGCACAGCCCCAGCAGGATGGAGAGCGACACCACCGTCCGGAGGATCAAGGACTACAGCGGAGCCGCGCAGTCCCGCCGGCCGACCTACAACAACGGAGAGACGAGGAGGAGGAAGGAGGATGATGAGGAGGACGAGGAGGAGAAGCAGGAGGTGAAGGTGGAGCAGCAGGAGAAGCAGGAGGTGCTGCTGCTGCTGCTCCGGGAGGGACCGGGCGCCTCCCTGGTCTCCGGGTTCCTGCTGCTCCTCTGGCTCCTGGTCCACATGTCCCTGCAGCAGCTCGTCCTCGGCTCCGACACCGGGGACTTCAACGCGGTCAGGGCCAGGTGAGGCTGGGCTGGATGACTGGATGGTTGTGTGGTTGTTTGTGTGTTTGTTGGCTGGCTGGTTGTTTGTGTGGCTGGCTGGCTGGCTGGTTGTGTGTTTGTTAGTGTGTTGGTTGGCTGGTTGTTTGTGTGGCTGGCTGGCTGGCTGGCTGGTTGTGTGTTTGTTAGTGTGTTGGTTGGCTGGTTGTTTGTGTGGCTGGCTGGCTGGTTGTGTGTTTGTTAGTGTGTTGGTTGGCTTGTTGTTAGTGTGTTGGTTGGCTGGTTGTTTGTGTGGCTGGCTGGCTGGTTGTTTGTGTGGCTGGCTGGCTGGTTGTTTGTGTGGTTGGCTGGCTGGTTGTTTGTGTGGTTGGCTGGCTGGTTGTTTGTGTGGTTGGCTGGCTGCTTGTGTGTGTGGTTGGCTGGCTGGTTGTTTGTGTGGTTGGCTGGCTGCTTGTGTGTTTGTTAGTGTGTTGGTTGGCTGGTTGTTTGTGTGGTTGGCTGGCTGGTTGTTTGTGTGGTTGGCTGGCTGGTTGTGTGTTTGTTAGTGTGTTGGTTGGCTTGTTGTTTGTGTGGTTGGCTGGCTGGTTGTTTGTGTGGTTGGCTGGCTGGTTGTTTGTGTGGTTGGCTGGCTGGTTGTTTGTGTGGTTGGCTGGCTGGTTGTTTGTGTGTTGGCTGGTTGGCTGTTTGGTAGGCTGGTTGGCTGGCTGGCTGGTTGTTGTTGTTGTTTTTACTCCACAACTGTTTTGGATTAGTGGCCCGTTTTAGACGCCTCACCTTCCTCCAGTTCAGGAGGAACACACACACACACACACACACACACACACACACACGCCCTCTAGAAACGGCAGGTGACTCCAGGTGAAGCTCAGGTGTTTCACCACGACCTGCGTACCTGTCAGTCAGCAAACAGTGGCGACATGATTATCACACAATGATAATCATGTTGTAATCACCATGCACACACACACACACACACACACACACACACACACACACACACACACGTCTGAATATCTGACGAACACACACATGACGAGCAACATGTCGATTATGTAACAGAAGATATGCAATTTCCGGAGGGCCCCCCTTTTCCCAAAAATGTCAACGTTGGGGGCCCCCAAACATTGCCTCTCCTGAGGGTGCGCCTCTGCAACAGCACAGACTCCGCCCCCCACCTCCCCTCCCCTCCCCCTCCCCCTCCCCCTCCCCTCACCTCTCAAGGTGGTGACTCCAGGTGAGGTCCAGGTGTGTCTCAACAAGCCCTGTGTGTGTGTGTGTGTGTGTGTGCCTGTCATCACAGCTGACTCGCCACAACAACAACAACAACAACAACACTATTCCGGTCGCCTCTTGAAGCTGCTGGAAAGACTGCTGTCACCTTTAGCACCAAGTGCTGGATAACACACACACACACACACACACACACACACACACACACACACACACACACACACACACACACACACACACACACACACACACACACATTATTGTAGTTGTTATTATATCACAAAGCTGTGCACACGGTCAGGGAAAACCACTTGAAGACTTGTTCCGCGCTGTTCTAGTCCAAAGAAGATGGGTTCTCATTGTTATTCTGCGCACGGCCCTCCCCCCACAACGAGGGCGTGCGGCCCAAATGACATCACAGATGAAAGGGGAACGCGGCTGAAGAACGCATTGTGTGACCAGCTTACCAAACAGTTTTATTCTTATCTTTCTTTATTTCTGCCTTTAGTCATCATCATCATCATCATCATCATCATCTGCAGTCAAAGGATTGCGATCACCGCCCCCCACTGCCCAATCACCATGCATATTATTCATTGTCTAATTTAACATCAGACAGTGTGTCATGACAAAGTCAATTTGTTCAGTTATAGGCCTACCCCCGACACACACATACACATTTACATTTACATTTACATTTAGGGCATTTGGCAGACGCTTTTATCCAAGGCGACTTACAAAGAGCACATTTGTTGAAAGAGAGACGGCAATTTATCATAAAGATAAGAACAGAGCAGGTTTCAAACATTCATAATTGAAAGGTTAATAGAACGAGTTTCATAATTGCTGGGTTGCCTGCATAATAGCTGGGATAAGAGCAGAAGTGCCATTCTGAGTGCAGTACCAACATCTAAGAACATACAATATGCTAAACAATGCTAAGAACTTTATTAATCCCGAAGGAAATTCTTAAACTTCTATTCTATTCTATTGTAAGAAAGTACTGTTAATAATGCCAAGACGTACAAACACGCAAGTTAGTGCTGAAAACTGGAGGAAGATGGATGGATGTTACTAATCATGGCTATAGCATAACGTACAGCACAGTCTATATGGGACATGGGGAGGGTGTGTTCCATGTTTATGTTCACACCGAGATAAACGAACAGCAGGAGGAGGAGGAGGAGGAGGAGGAGGAGTGTTGTTGAGAGGTGTTGGCTCACGTTGTTTCCGCAGAAAAATAAGGAAGAGAGACCTTCTCGTGAACCGAAATCGTGTGTGTGTGGTGTGGTGTGTGTGGTGTGGTGTGTGTGTGTGTGTGGTGGTTGTGTGTGGTGGTGTGTGTGTGTGTGTGTGTGTGTGTGTGTGTGTGTGTGTGTGTGTGTGTGTGTGTGTGTGTGTGTGTGTGTGTGTGTGTATGTGTGAAATAAGGATTTTTTTTAAAATTTAACTCATTTTAATTGGTGGTGCAGTTAGCATTTGGCCAATTAGTAATAATTTAACATTTTTGAAGAAGCCAATGTAATGTTACTTGGGACACACACAAACACAAAAAACCCACACACACACACACACACACACACACACACACACACACACACACACACACACACACACAACACACACACACGGGCACACACAACACACACACATGCTTCTTTATGTCTGTGTTATTACCTATGCACCTCCACCCGCCTGCACCTCCACCCACCTCCACCTCCACCCCACCAGGCGGCACCTGGAGCACATCACCAGCGTGGGGCCGCGGCCGGTCGGCAGCCCGGAGAACGAGGTGCTGACGGTGGGCTACCTGCTGGAGCAGATCAAGCACATCCAGGCGGAGGTGGAGGCGTCGGGGCGGGGCGCGGGCGGGCCGCACCACCGCCTCAGCGTGGACGTGCAGCGGCCCACCGGCTCCTTCTCCATCGACTTCCTGGGCGGCTTCACCAGCTTCTACGACCGCATCACCAACGTGGCGGTGAGGCTGGAGCCGCGCGCCGGAGCCTCGCACCTGATGCTGGCCAACTGCCACTTTGACACGGTGGCCAACAGCCCAGGTAACCACACACCTGCCCGTCGTCCAATCGACCCCCTTTACACAGGTCGTCAGTCGCAGGGTAAGGTAACTTCCTGTTCCTGTAGAATCAGGGTAAAGTTACTTCCTGGTCCTGTAGAAGCCGGCCTGTCACGTCTCTCCGCCCTTGGCTGACCCCTAACCCAATGTCCGCCAGTCCACCTGTGTATATAATCTAAGACAGAGAACCAAAATGATATTTCCACGCAGTATGCCGCCACCGTCCGAGTCTGAGTCCTCTATTATGTTATCGATCGTGAACTAATCTGACTTTGAAATGATGTCGATGACTGCGGAGCCACACAAACATTAATATCTGCCCGTCTTTGAGCCAGACGTCTGACAGGAGTTTAGCGCCCCGAGACAAACCACTCTATTTCTCTTTAACCCGCTTTAGAACAGAGGTCATGAGGAAGTAACCCGCGTCGTTATTCATCAGTTAACCGCTGTGTCGAGCAGCACGTTTAAATAAAGTCCGGCTGAGGGCTTGTACATCACAATGCATCATTCACGATGGATGACTCGATGACTCAACAGTTTTGCGTACGCTGCTACACAACACACAACCACACAACACACACCACCACCACCACCACCACCACCACCAAAGTGGCTTCCCTGGGTCTCCTCAAACAACACCCGGGACGCTTGCTTAGACTGTTGTGAAACCGGTTTCTTTGGCTTAGAAACCGTTGGTGTGGGACGTTGACGTCGCGCGCGTTGTTTTAGTCAACGCTCCACAGGTGTGCGGCCCCCAGAGAGTCTAACCAGCCTGACTCTCTCGGGGGCCCAGGTGAGGCTGCTTAAAAAAACCAGCCACCAACCACACCCCACACACACACACACGCTCCACAAACAACCACACACAACCCACACACACACACACACACCACGCACGCACACACACTCACACACCACACCACACACACACACACGCACGCGCTCCACAAACCATTAACAAGTATCAACATAAAATGTCACATTCCGACGCTATCTTGTGCTCCCAAAATGGCGGATATACGCGATATCCATAGATAGACGAGCCCTCTTGCTGTTCCTCCCCGCTGCGGTCGAGGAATGTGTTCACTTCACACCGAGGGTTGAACCTCGCACGGTCTCTTCATGTTCCTCGCTTAACGAAGGACGAAGGCTTGACGTCTGAGCACACGATCAACAGGTGTTCTGAGGCACGGGAGCCCGTTTACAGTCCACAGTCGAGTGGAAATGGACAAACATTGCATTCCCCCCCCCCCCCTGGTCTCTTGTTACCTGAGGAAATACACATGAAGAGTCCTCTCTCTCTCTCTCTCTCTCTCACCTTTCTCCCTCTCTTCCTCCTTCTCTCTCTTTCTCTCTCCGGTCTCTCTCTCTCTCTCTCCCTCTCTCTCTCTGTCTCTCTCTCTCTCTCTCTCTCTCTCTCTCTCTCTCATATTAAGTGGTGATGACAGGGGGCTGGTACGGCGCCCAAGCATTCACCCAGCGAGCCCCTCTCTCGCCCCCGACCCCAAACACTCCAATCCATAAAGCCCAAACGCATGACTCCTTTGTCTGAGCTTTAGTCTCCTCCTCCTCCTCCTCCCCCTCTTCTTTCTTTCTCCTCCTCCTCCTCCTCAGAACTCAATTTTCTTTCTTCTTCTTCTTCTTCTCTTCCTTCCTCTCTGTGAGACCGCTAATCTGAGGCGTCAGTCACATGACTCTCTCGCTCCTCCATCCTTTTCCTCCTTCTGTGTGTGGAGGAGGGAAGGAATATCTGGAGTGGGGCTAGCAGGTCTGAGCTCTCTCTCTCCCCCGAGTGTGTGTGTGTGTGTGTGTGTGTGTGTGTGTGTGTGTGTGTGTGTGTGTGTGTGACTTCTTAATGACACCATGCTAGCTCTAATTTCTTTATTTGAACAGGGACAAAGTACAAAGAACATTAACCTTATAAAACAAGGAGAGATGTAATGTACCAGGTTTTAGCAAATTGCTATTTGACGCCCGTAGTCCCTGGGCAGGTAAGTAAAATGATTGAATAGTACGAAAATTACACAAGAGTACAAAAATACTATGGTTATCAATAAGAGGACACAAACACAATCATCCCCAACCCTGAAACAACCCTCCACCTAATACTTTACCTCAGGCTTGGCGGTATAAAGACATGCATTACACAATACATTTTGCACAATATCACAATATGTTTATGAATTCAAAATCCCATTCTAAACAGTCTAACTGAGGGTCATTACATTGAAGAACATGGAAGTGTGAAGTAAATTTGTTAATTGATTAATTAATTTGCATTCACACAAGCTTTAAAGATGTGATTATCCATTAATTCCATTCTCAGCTGCCATTGGTGGAACTAGCCAGTGAGTGTCCACTCGGGTGTATGATGGATAGATAAGCCTGCCGTTGGTACAGTCCAGTGGGTAGGCTGGTAGGCTAATCTAGTCTAGTCATCATACATCCGAGTGGACACTCCCACACTTGTGATGTCACTAGAGGCGGTAGTCACATAGAGGCCCTTTAATAACCCACAAATGAACTAACCTTGCAATATTACCGAGCAATATTACCTTTCATCACCATGTGCAATATTCCTCAGGTGCAATACTACTTCTCACTACTTCCTCTCAATTCCATTGCCAACTTGTTTTGGTTACTGAATATGTTACCTATACTTTTCCTGAGGCTTATTCACTGTTATTTATATTGCTTTTATTCTATTGTTTATTACTCGTTTATTATTCTATTGCTATGCTTATGCTGTTGGTGTTTTGAGCAACCTCTGGCACAAGAATTTCCCTCGGGATTAATTAAGTTCTATCTTATCTCTTAGAATCGTTGAAGAGAACGTTTCTCTGAGAAAACTCCTCCTGTCTCGTTTATCGTCACCCTACCGCCGCCTTTACCTCGTTCCACCCCCCTCCTTCTCTCCACAACCAGAATTCATCTTATCTCTTAGAATCGTTGAAGAGAAACGTTTCTCTGAGAAAACTCCTCCTGTCTCGTTTATCGTCACCCTACCGCCCCTGGGTCTGCAACCGCTTAGATCACTCTGCAGATAAACAGCTAAAGAGTCAACATAAACAGCCATAGCAGTGTGTTTAGCTTGCTCTCTCAGCTTAGCTCCGACAGCAACAGGTTTCCAACTGTCGGCCAACAAGTCTAGCCAAATTTGGCTAACTGGCTGCTGACGGCAAGTCACAGCGATTCTCCCGTCAACGCTCAGGTTACTGCGGAGCATTCCTCGACAGGCCCCTGCAGCACACAACAGTGCACACACACTGCACACACACACACACACACACACACACACACACACGCACACAGATGCAAATCAGTGACAAACCTATAGGCCAACAGTACCTGGTGTGGTTGAACACAACAACACAATAATGACATATGTGTGACAATGATAGGAGAAACGGTCATGTTAATAGTAATGTTTATGCTAAGATTTGTTTTTATTTAGTCATATGTGTGTGTGTGTGTGTGTGTGTGTGTGTGTGTGTGTGTGTGTGTGTGTGTGTATGTGTGTATGTGTGTCTGCCTCTCCTTCAACAAATGTACTCTTTGTAAGTCGCTTTGGATAAAAGCGTCTGCCAAATGCCCTAAATGTAATGTAATGTAATGTATGTCAGAGGTGCATCAAGAGAGGCAACCCAGGCAAATAGTTGGGCTCCCCAAAGAATTATGGGAAAAGCAAAACAATCAATAAACATGTCAACAGATATATACAAATATCTGTACATGTTGCTCCTCCTTTGTCTGTCAAATATTCAGACGTGTGTGTGTGAGAGTGAGTGTGTGTGTGTGTGTGTGTGTATGTGAGAGAGAGAGAGAGAGAGGTGTGTGTGTGTGTGTGTGTGTGTGTGTGTGTGTGTGTGTGTGAGAGAGGGAGTGTGTGTGTGTGTGTGTGTGTGTGTGTGTGTGTGTGTGTGTGTGTGTGTGTGTGTGTGTGTGAGTGAGTGAGTGAGTGTGTGTGTGTGTGTGTGTGTGTGTGTGTGTGTGTGTGTGTGTGTGTGTGTGTGTGTGAGTGAGTGAGTGAGTGTGTGTGTGTGTGTGTGTGTGAGTGTGTGTGTGTGTGTGTGTGTGTGTGTCTGTGTGTGTGAGCGTGTGTGTGAGTCAGTGAGTCACTGTGTGTTTGTGAGTGAGTGAGAGAGAGAGAGAGAGAGTGTGTGAGTGAGTCAGTCAGTCAGTGTGTGTGTGCATGAGCGTGCATGCATGTGTGTGTGTGAATGTTTTCCAACGAATACATACATACATACATATATATATATATAACCAGTTTACCAACACACTTTTATTATTATTATTATTATTATTATTATTATTATTCTTATTATTATTATTATTATTATCCTACACACACATCTGCTTATTACACATCTATGTCCTGTACGTGTAGTACCGGTCCGTGGCCTGTGGGGGGCGCGCATCGGCCTGCTGCTCTCCGCTCCTCGGTGGTTTGTCCCTCAGCGCGGCCCGTCGCCCCGCCCTCCCGCCGTCAGTCAGTCAGTCAGTCAGTCAGTCAGGAGAGGCGCCACCGGGGCTCCCAGCTGCCCATGTAGCCTCCCAGTCCCCCTCCCAGCACTCCCAGCAGGATGGAGAGCGACACCACCGTCCGGAGGATCAAGGACTACAGCGGAGCCGCGCAGTCCCGCCGGCCGACCTACAACAACGGAGAGACGAGGAGGAGGAAGGAGGATGAGGAGGACGAGGAGGAGAAGCAGGAGGTGAAGGTGGAGCAGCAGGAGAAGCAGGAGGTGCTGCTGCTGCTGCTCCGGGAGGGACCGGGCGCCTCCCTGGTCTCCGGGTTCCTGCTGCTCCTCTGGCTCCTGGTCCACATGTCCCTGCAGCAGCTCGTCCTCGGCTCCGACACCGGGGACTTCAACGCGGTCAGGGCCAGGTGAGGCTGGGCTGGATGACTGGATGGTTGTGTGGTTGTTTGTGTGTTTGTTGGCTGGCTGGTTGTTTGTGTGGTCTGGCTGGCTGGTTGTGTGTTTGTTAGTGTGTTGGTTGGCTGGTTGTTTGTGTGGTTGGCTGGCTGGTTGTTTGTGTGGTTGGCTGGCTGGTTGTTTGTGTGGTTGGCTGGCTGGTTGTTTGTGTGTGTGTAGTGTGTTGGCTGGCTGGTTGTTTGTGTGGTTGGCTGGCTGGTTGTGTGTTTGTTAGTGTGTTGGTTGGCTGGTTGTTTGTGTGGTTGGCTGGCTGGTTGTTTGTGTGGTTGGCTGGCTGGTTGTTTGTGTGGTTGGCTGGCTGGTTGTTTGTGTGTTGGCTGGTTGGCTGTTTGGTAGGCTGGTTGGCTGGCTGGTTGGTTGGCTGGCTGTTTGTTTGTTGTTGTTTTTACTCCACAACTGTTTTGGATTAGTGGCCGTTTTGGACCGTGTAGACACCTCACCTTTCCTCCAGTTCAGGAGGAACACACACACACACACACACACACACACACACACACACACACACGCCCTCTAGAAACGGCAGGTGACTCCAGGTGAAGCTCAGGTGTTTCACCACGACCTGCGTACCTGTCAGTCAGCAAACAGTGGCGACATGATTATCACACAATGATAATCATGTTGTAATCACCATGCACACACACACACACACACACACACACACACACACACACACACACACGTCTGAATATCTGACGAACACACACATGACGAGCAACATGTCGATTATGTAACAGAAGATATGCAATTTCCGGAGGCCCCCCCTTTTCCCAAAAATGTCAACGTTGGGGGCCCCCAAACATTGCCTCTCCTGAGGGTGCGCCTCTGCAACAGCACAGACTCGGCCCCCCACCTCCCCTCCCCTCCCCTACCCCTCCCCTCACCTCTCAAGGTGGTGACTCCAGGTGAGGTCCAGGTGTGTCTCAACAAGCCCTGTGTGTGTGTGTGTGTGTGTGTGCCTGTCATCACAGCTGACTCGCCACAACAACAACAACAACAACAACAACAACACTATTCCGGTCGCCTCTCTGCGAGCTGCGATCATCTCTTTAATCCAGCCGGGAGAGTTTTGGCCTTGGATAACACACACACACACCAACACACACACACACACACACACACACACACACACACACACACACACACACACAACACACACACACAGACCACACACACACACACACACACTATTGGTAGTTGTTATTATATCAAAAGCTGTGAACACGGTCAGGGAAAACCACTTGAAGACTTGTTCCGCGCTGTTCTAGTCCAAAGAAGATGGGTTCTCATTGTTATTCTGCGCACGGCCCTCCCCCACAACGAGGGCGTGCGGCCCAAATGACATCACAGATGAAAGGGGAACGCGGCTGAAGAACGCATTGTGTGACCAGCTTACCAAACAGTTTTATTCTATCTTTCTTTATTTCTGCTTTAGTCATCATCATCATCATCATCATCATCCATCAGCTGCAGTCAAAGGATTGCGATCACCGCCCCCACCGCCAATCACCATGCATATTATTCATTGTCTAATTTAACATCAGACAGTGTGTCATGACAAAAGTCAATTTGTTCAGTTATAGGCCTACCCCCGACACACACATACACATTTACATTTACATTTACATTTAGGGCATTTGGCAGACGCTTTTTATCCAAGGAGACTTACAAAGAGCACATTTGTTGAAAGAGAGACGGCAATTTATCATAAAGATAAGAACAGAGCAGGTTTCAAACATTCAGAGTTGTTTCGTAATTCATCGTTTCATAATTGCTAGGTTGCCTGCATAATAGCTGGGAAAAGAGCAGAAAGTGCCATTCTGAGTGCAGTACCAACATCTAAGAACGTGCTAAATAGAATGGAATAGAATAGAATAGAACTTTATTAATCCCGAAGGAAATTCTTAAACTTCTATTCTATTCTATTGTATAGAAGTACTGTTAATAATGCCAGACGTACAAACACGCAAGTTAGTGCTGAAAACTGGAGGAAGATGGATGGATGTTACTAATCATTGACTATAGCATAACGTACAGCACAGTCTATATGGGACATGGGGAGGGTGTGTTCCATGTTTATGTTCACACCAAGATAAACGAACAGCAGAGGAGGAGGCAGGAGGAGGAGGAGAGGAGGAGTGGTTGTTGAGAGTGTTGGCTCACGTTGTTTCCGCAGAAAAATAAGGAAGAGAGACCTTCTCGTGAACCGAAATCGTGTGTGTGTGTGTGTGTGTGTGTGTGTGTGTGTGTGTGTGTGGTGTGTGTGAGCATGTGCATATGTATGTGTGTGTGTGTGTGTGTGTGTGGTGTGTGTGTGTGTGTGTGTGTGTGTGTGTGTGTGTGGATGCATTTGAATTTATTTGTATCAATGAAATATGTGTGAAATAAGGATTTTTTAAAAAATTAAACTCATTTTAATTGGTGGTGCAGTTAGCATTTGGCCAATTAGTAATAATTTAACATTTTTGAAGAAGCCAATGTAATGTTACTTGGGACACACACAAACACACACACCACACACACACACACACCCACACACACACACACACACCACACACACACACACACGTGTCACACATTCATGCTCACCAACACATGCTTCTTTATGTCTGTGTTATTACCTATGCACCTCCACCCGCCTGCACCTCCACCCACCTCCACCTCCACCCCACCAGGCGGCACCTGGAGCACATCACCAGCGTGGGGCCGCGGCCGGTCGGCAGCCCGGAGAACGAGGTGCTGACGGTGGGCTACCTGCTGGAGCAGATCAAGCACATCCAGGCGGAGGTGGAGGCGTCGGGGAGGGGCGCGGGCGGGCCGCACCACCGCCTCAGCGTGGACGTGCAGCGGCCCACCGGCTCCTTCTCCATCGACTTCCTGGGCGGCTTCACCAGCTTCTACGACCGCATCACCAACGTGGCGGTGAGGCTGGAGCCGCGCGCCGGAGCCTCGCACCTGATGCTGGCCAACTGCCACTTTGACACGGTGGCCAACAGCCCAGGTAACCACACACCTGCCCGTCGTCCAATCGACCCCCTTTACACAGGTCGTCAGTCGCAGGGTAAGGTAACTTCCTGTTCCTGTAGAATCAGGGTAAAGTTACTTCCTGTTCCTGTAGAAGCCGGCCTGTCACATCTCTCCGCCGTTGGCTGACCCTAACCCAATGTCCGCCAGTCCACCTGTGTATAGATCTAAGACAGAGAACCAAAATGATATTTCCACGCAGTAACGCCGCCACCCGTCCGAGTCTGAGTCCTCCATTATGTTATCGATCGTGAACTAATCTGACTTTGAAATGATGTCGATGACTGCGGAGCCACACAAACATTAATATCTGCCCGTCTTTGAGCCAGACGTCTGACAGGAGTTTAGTGCCCCGAGACAAACCACTCTATTTCTCTTTAACCCGCTTTAGAACAGAGGTCATGAGGAAGTAACCCGCGTCGTTATTCATCAGTTAACCGCTGTGTCGAGCAGCGCGTTTAAATAAAGTCCGGCTGAGGGCTTGTACATCACAATGCATCATTCACGATGGATGACTCGATGACTCAACAGTTTTTGCGTACGCTGCTACACAACACACAACACACAACCACCACCACCACCACCACCACCACCACCACCACCGCCAAAGTGGCTTCCCTGGGTCTCCTCAAACAACACCCGGGACGCTTGCTTAGACTGTTGTGAAACCGGTTTCTTTGGCTTAAGAAACCGTTGGTGTGGGACGTTGACGTCGCGCGCGTTGTTTTAGTCAACGCTCCACAGGTGTGCGGCCCCCAGAGAGTCTAACCAGCCTGACTCTCTCGGGGGCCCAGGTGAGGCTGCTTAAAAAAACCAGCCACCAACCACACCCCACACACACACACACACACACACACACACACACACACACACACACGCACGGCTCCACAAACCATTAACAAGTATCAACATAAAATGTCACATTCCGACGCTATCTTGTGCTCCCAAAATGGCGGATATACGCGATATCCATAGATAGACGAGCCCTCTTGCTGTTCCTCCCCGCTGCGGTCGAGGAATGTGTTCACTTCACACCGAGGGTTGAACCTCGCACGGTCTCTTCATGTTCCTCGCTTAACGAAGGACGAAGGCTTGACGTCTGAGCACACGATCAACAGGTGTACTGAGGCACGGGAGCCCGTTTACAGTCCACAGTCGAGTGGAAATGGACAAACATTGCATTTCCCCCCCCCCCCATCCTGACCTGCATTCATTGGGGAACATGGATCACACATGAAGAGGTTTCTCTCTCTCTCTCTCCGGTCTCTCTCTCTCTCTCTCTCTCTCTCTCTCTCTCTCTCTCTCTCTCTCTCTTCTCTTCTCTCTCTCTCTCTCTCTCTCTCCTCCTCTCTCTCTCTCTCTCTCTCTCTCTCTCCTCTCTCTCTCTCTCTCTCTCTCTCTCTCATATTAAGTGGTGATGACAGGGGGCTGGTTACGGCGCCCAAGCATTCACCCAGGGAGCCCCTCTCTCGCCCCCCGACCCCAAACGCTCCAATCCATAAAGCCCAAACGCATGACTCCTTTGTCTGAGCTTTAGTCTCCTCCTCCTCCTCCTCCCCCTCTTCTTTCTTTCTCCTCCTCCTCCTCCTCAGAACTCAATTTTCTTTCTTCTTCTTCTTCTTCTCTTCCTTCCTCTCTGTGAGACCGCTAATCTGAGGCGTCAGTCACATGACTCTCTCGCTCCTCCATCCTTTTCCTCCTTCTGTGTGTGGAGGAGGGAAGGAATATCTGGAGTGGGGCTAGCAGGTCTGAGCTCTCTCTCTCCCCCGAGTGTGTGTGTGTGTGTGTGTGTGTGTGTGTGTGTGTGTGTGTGTGTGTGTGTGTGTGTGTGTGTGTGTGTGTGTGTGTGTGTGTGTGTGTGTGTGTGTGTGTGCAGCAGCCACAGGTGTGCAGCAGCCTCACCCAACGCCCGCCTAATCCGCCCGCCTCACTCAGGTGTGCCAGGCTGCTGCTTAAACCAACTAACCAGCCACCCACCTCACTGTGTCTGTGTGTGTGTGTGTGTGTGTGTGTGTTGTTGTTGTTGTTGTTGCAGGTGCGAGTGACGACGCCGTGAGCTGTGCCGTCATGCTGGAGGTGCTCCACGCCCTCGCCAACCTGTCCACGCCGCTACGCCACGGCGTGGTCTTCCTCTTCAACGGGGCGGAGGAGAACGTCCTGCAGGTGAGGAGGAGGAAGAGGAGGAGGGCGGAGGCGGTGGATCGCCGAGGGTTGGCGGGAAAATCTGCTCGTCGAAAAGTTATATGAACTGAGGCAAAGGCAAACCTCAGACAAAAAGAAAATATAACTAATTTCCCTGGATTAGTTACCATGAGGTTTTCCATGGGGAGATTTTGTTTAGTTTTCCATGGACAGATTTTGCGTCGACGTCGGCAAATTCTGAATGCGATTTTCAGCTAGAGGAGCAATTTTAGGGTTCTAATCAATGCCTGTATGAGTAATATTCATGAGCAAGTTTCAATTGTGCTGCTGTTGTGCTCATTCGATCGCGTTGTAAAGTGTCGAGTTGGAACCAACTGGAACCGCCCCTGTGGTACAATGCAGCATCCGACACGTTTTCCGCTAAAGCTTAGCTCGTCGTCATCCGACACTCCCGCGGTCGCTTTTGTTGTTTGCGAGGCACTTCCCTGCGACCGTTGTCAGCGAGTCAGTGTCATGTATATCCCCATCGACAAAGCAAGTGACGGTTTCACCCTGAAGCCAAAACTAAGTGTAAAAAGGGAACGACGAATGCAGAGTAAAGTGCACGGAACAAATTGTAATGACGCCCGGATTGCGTCAGGAAGCCAAGCTGATGCGCTGTGACCCGTGGTATCAGTTTTGTGATGTCAGTTTTTAATTCCCAACATGAGTCAATCACTTTCAAGGTTTGTTTCCTCTTTTTAAAGGTACTTTGTATAAGAATCCAAAAGTCCCTCTCATTACCTGCCCCGTGTGGCCGGTAAGTGAACCGCCGCCTGCTGGAACTCATTCAGAGCACTGGAGTGCGAGCGCCGTGGGTTGAGAACAATCGTGAACTGATGTTGGATCATGATAAGAAATAAACATTAGTTATTAACAGACAATGGCAGTGGCGCTTAGACATCACTTCCCTCCTTTTTTTCCTCTCCAAAACCGGCCGATTAAAATATGATAGAATCAGCCCACAGGTTGTTCTCAGGTGTCAATCAAGTTCAATCACAAACTGTTCATATATCAGCAATTTAGTGATTTTAAATCACCTCTCTCTCGCTCTCTCGCTCTCTCTCTCTGTCTCTCGCTCTCTCTCCCTCTGTCTCTGTCTCTGTCTCTCTCTCTGTCTCTGTCTCTGTCTCTGTCTCTGTCTCTGTCTCTCTCTCTCTCTCGCCCAGGCCAGCCATGGCTTCATCACCCAGCATCCCTGGGCGAAGCAGGTACGAGCCTTCATCAACCTGGAGGCGGCGGGCGTCGGGGGCAAGGAGGTCGTCTTCCAGACAGGTGTGTGCGCATCTGTGTGTGTGTGTGTGTGTGTGTGTGTGTGTGTGTGTGTGTGTTATTGCTTGCTTAGTAGGCACCCTCAAAATTTCCCTGGAATTTTTCTAGTTAGGGTGCCTTTGCAATGCAAAGCACACTATTACTCTCCTGCATACTTATTTTATTATATCTTTTGTTAAATATATGGGTGCCTGCAAAATGGCAAAACCACT
>PIJE02001031.1:149782-174548 GCA_002895965.2 Coryphaenoides rupestris | reverse complement strand
CCTAACCTTGCATCCTCTCTTTCTCTCCTCTCTCTCTCTCTCTCTCTCTCTCTATCTCTCTCTCTCTACCTCTCTCTCTCTATCTCTCTCTCGCTACCTCTCTACATCTCTCTCTCTCTCTCTCTCTCTCTCTCTCTCTCTCTCTCTCCTCTCTCCTCCTCTCCTCTCCTCTCTCTCACCTCTCTCTCCTCTCCTCTCCTCCCTCTCCTTCCTTTTCTCTTTCCTCTCTCTCTCTCTCCACATCTCTCTCTCCTCTCTCTCCACATCTCTCTCTCTCTATCTCTCTCTCTCTCTCTCTCTCCCTCTCTCTCTCTCTCCTCTCCCTCCCTCTCCTCTCTCTCTCTCTCTCCCTCTATCTCCCTCCTCTCTCTCTCCTCTCTCCTCTCTCTCTCTTCTCTCTCTTCTCTCTCTCTCTCTCCACCTCTCCCTCTCTCTCCCCCTCTCTCCTCTCCTCCTTCCTCTCCCTCTCTCTCCTCTCCTCTCCTCTCCCTCCTCCTCTCCCTCTCTCCTCTCTCCTCCTCTTCTCTCCTCTCCTTCTCTCGTCCTCTCCTCCTCTCCTCCTCTCCTCTCCTCTCCTTCTCTCTCTCCTCCTCTCCTTCCTCCTCTCCTCCCTCCTCCTCTCCTCCTTCCCCTCCTCTCCTCCTCTCTCCCTCCTGCTGTTAAACACGCTTAACCGGCTAGCATGGCCGCGCGCGGCTGGTTGTGACTGTTACTCCTAACTCCGCCACAGCCACGCACGCACCAGCAAGCCCGCTTCGCACCCACACAGGCTGCGTCCTGTTGTCATTTCCAGCGTGCGCACAACAGCACACGGAACCTCTCTCTCTTTAGCGCACAACAACAACAACACACACACACACACACACACACACACACACACACACACACAAACCCCAACATCACCACACCACACCACTCCACACACACCCTAACACCCTGGGCCGTACCACGTAGCAGACGGACAGACAGAAGACCCAGAGAGAGCGGGAAGAGTCGACGGGCCGAGAGAGATACCAGACCAGAGACGATCAGACAAGCCGCCGGCGGGACACGCAGAGGCCGACAGACGCAGACGGAGAGAGACGGCGACGAGAAGCAGGGAGTGAATCCAGCACCACGCACGACGGGCAGACCACGTCCCGCGGCAGCACCGACCACGAGCAGGACAGAGAGCAGCGCGAGACCAGACGAAAGCCAGACGAGCACCGGCGACCGACGAAAAGCGCCGATAAGTAGAGGTTCTGTATATCCGGTGGCATTGCGTATATCGGCTCTTCAGCATTCCTGCATTTCTGGAGAGCTATCCTCACAGGCGTATACGAAATTGGGTTGGGGCTATAGAATGACTTCAATAGACATGCCGTTGGGATTTCACTGTGGTGCTATGCGAAGAATGGAAAAAAGAGACCCAAGCGACTTGGTACCTGGTTTATTTTAATTGGAGTGTGATCAGCAGCGATGAACGCTCACTTGAACCTCTGGCGGTTTCACGCTTTCCAATGGGAGACGGCGGGTTAATGCAAATGCTATAATTTATGCTAATGCTGCTTCCCTAGAAACATGTAATTCCTGACTTAAGGAAAAGATGGGAACTATTGTGGACGCTAAACCAGCACGTTGTGTGGAACTCCCACGGCGTCCGTGTAAAGAAAGTCCTCGCTAAAATACGTCATATCATGATGGACTGGACTGGAGGATTTCATAGCTTCCGCTGCATTCAAATCTGCGCATTCAGTACTGGTTCTATTCAGCAAACTGGGAGGGCAGCCTATTTTCATTTTCAATGGTACATTATTTTGATCTCTTACCCACATGACAAAGGCCTTGGAATCTTTGATGGAATCACACAGCAAAGCTAAAGCGGACTGTGCATATTTATACTTGGCCTCATTTAAATAAAGTCAATGAGCTTGATTGAACTTTCATCAATCAATTTTCACTGGGATTAATGAGTTTTTCACTTTTCGCTTGACCTCAATCTTTTATGCCTTTTCAATTATTCATGAAAGTCAGCAATAACAATTTGTGTAACTTCACACGCGTTGGATCACATTTCTGTCAGGGCGGGATGTCACTTCATCGCGCCGCCTCCAGCATGAACTTGTCAAAAAGAGTTTTATCAGCCTCCTCTCTTAACAACCCGTGTGTGTGTGTGTGTGTGTGTGTGGGGGGGGGGGGGGGGGGCATAGTGTGCTGCTCGGAGTTTAAACTCAGTGATGAACTAACGGCACACTCTTCACACTACATGGACTATTCTCCACATTTGCGTTTTGTCATTATCATCACTGTCATGGTAAATGGATTGCGTTTTATAAAGCGCTCTTACCCAAAGCGCTTTACACTTGCCTCACACCCATTCATACACCGACGGCGGTGCCAACCATGCAAGGTAACAACCAACACGTCAGGAGCAGTTAGGGTTAGGTGGTGTCTTGCTCAGGGACACCTCGACAGAGCCTGGGGATTGAACCAGCAACCTTCCTGTTGCCAGACAACCGCTCTTATACCTCCTGAGCTACTGCCGCCCCCATCAATGTCAATTCTGTCAGAAATCACTCAACACAACACTCAACATAGATTTAACAATTTATTGTATGAAATGGTAATAGGTAATAGTTTGGTGGTATGGCTCCACCCAGAACCAAGGCTGGGATGGTGGTGGTGGGTGAAATCCAGCTCAGCACATAACACTCTGCACTTAAGAATGTGTGTGTGTATGTGTGAGATGGAAGGTCTTACACTGACCGCCTATCTGTGTACGTGGATTTGATTGGACCACTTAGCTGTCAGC
This sequence comes from Coryphaenoides rupestris, assembly GCA_002895965.2. NCBI lineage: Eukaryota > Metazoa > Chordata > Actinopteri > Gadiformes > Macrouridae > Coryphaenoides > Coryphaenoides rupestris. Next base: position 171,757 of record PIJE02001031.1, on the reverse strand, counting down.
TGATAGGTGGTGCAAGACGACAGAGTCCCGCCAGATCTAGCCCCGCCCATTACTTGTAGCAGTAGCAGTAGCAGCAGCAGCAGCAGCAGTAGTATTCACACATCCAGGGATCGAGGACAGCACCTTTAGGTTGAGTTCACCAGCCCAAGCCAGTCAGAGTTGGGTATTCTTATGTTATTTTGGGTGTGTTATAATGGTTGTTTGTTGTTCCAGGATAACTCCCTGAGCTGCATTCGGATCGGATAAAAGAATAATCAAAGCAGAATATATCTGAGAGAATATGTGTACGGCTGCTTCCCAATAAACTGTTCACTGAATGAATGTCTGTGATGGTGATGGTGATGTTTTGCTGCAGAGCCAATATAGGCCCATTACTTTAGGCTATTTACCCAAACACTAAATCCAAAGTTATAGAGATGAGAAGAAGAAAAAAAGGATTTAGAATGTTGTGCCTGTTGGACATAATTTATCTTGGAAGAGAGCAAACGTATTTTGTTGTTTTCATTTTTAATTTGTGGGATTTTACTTTCTGCTATGTGGGCTATTTCCCCTATTTTTCCTTTTCTTTATCTCTACATAGTTGTTATATTAAAGGTTTGGTAAATACATTAAATGCAGTTCAAACAAGTACATGAAGAGACACACTGTGTGTGAACCCTGCCCATTCAACAGACTTCAAGGCCAGACCACCACAGCTCGCTGACTGCAGAAAATGAGCTGAATTTGTTCCTATGATGTTGACACACTCTGCTGTGTGATCCTTGGCCTTTTCACTTGAATAAGCCCCCTTGCTTTGTTCTGTTGACTGTGAAGAAAGCAAAGAGGCCGAACATATCGTCATGCTCTCTCCCTCTGGTGTAAGCGGCGCAGAAACATGAGAGCTGAATGGGAGTCTACTCTCACGGTAGACTCCCCGCCTTGGCTTTCAACAGCGGGGTGACTCGGGAACAAAAGCTGCCTCTATAAGGACCCTGAGCTGGCTCCCGTGCAGATTAATGTACAACCGTTGTCCATTATTAGGATGCGGCGTGACCCTATGACCCCTTGAGACCTGAGCTCACTCACACACTCTTGTCCCGGTAACTTCCGTCCGTGTCAAGGCCGCAGGTTACGCCCATAGAGCCTCACAAGCCCACAACTGTGACAACTTAGGGGGCCGATCACAACAAAAGCTTTTTTAGCAGCTGGGGGGGGGGCGGCCATTTTGTAATTGTTATCAATGAGAATCAAGAGCTTTGCTTGCTGCTTGGCTGTGTGCCTCGTGTTCTTTTTTTTGCCTTCAGCGGCTTGCAATTTTGGCGGAGGGCCGAGAAAAAACGTCATTGTAGGTTGAGAGGTAGATGTTCCATGGGTTGCTTTGCTACAGTAACGCAGAAGCACCCCGCTCTGCTTGCTTGTTCCGAGGCTTCAACAGAAAGGCAGAGCAGTGTCACATAATTACCATATCCAAGACTTCCACGTGGGAACATTGAGCACATTTTGGAACATCCAATCGCCCATTAATCCTTATTTAAACCTAAAATAGTACCATTTGAGTCAATAACTAACTGCTTCATATGAGTGCATTATTATTTATTTAGCAAATTAATTACATCAAGTATGTGACTGGATGGATGACTTGGCTCACTGAGTACTATAAATACTTACCACTCACCAATAAAGTCTAGGGGCCGCATGTATGCTGTAGCCTCGAGACAGGGGCGCCAGAATCATGTCAGAATTGCAGGGGCCAAAATAGGGCTCTTTTGACGTCCTCTCTATTTAAAGCGTTGAGTTAGCCTGTGTAGAAGCCCTGGCCTGTCTGCCCGAGATTGAATCTCATTTGAAGTTTTTTGTCGAATTAAGTAAAAATAATCCCCTACACGTCAAGATGATCTCTCCATATTGCCATTCTCGAAGTAAGGCTGAACCAACGTGGAATACGTTGTCATCTGAACTTATTTATTTAACCTTTTCTTTTTTTTACCAGGAAAGTCACCCGTAAGAACACATTATTATTTTCAGTGGTGGCTTAGTGAATTTAGATTAGATTCAGACAATTAAGGAAAAACAATTAGCTAGACTGCTACCGTTTGTAAATTGCTGTGTGCAGAATAGATCACGTCCTGCCTTCATCTTCATACACGACCAGTCTTTCTGTTTAAAGATACCCTGGTTAGTGTAGTACATAGGTCAAGAGGTCTTAGGCTCAGGGGCGACATGCCACCAGAATATCCGATGGTGCACAAAAGGAAATAGATTCACACACCGATTAAGATTTTGTAAAGATTTTTGAGACCTGTATGCATCACATTTCTGAAGCAACGACATTTAATGGCATCACTTCTGTGAGCCTCAACCTCCGCTGTGCCTTGACTGACACTTGATGGGGGGGGGGGACACGGCGGACCCTCTCTGATGGAATCTGAAATAGGTTATGATAAATGTGTTCATTTCTTGAATACTTTAAAATCTATTTTTGATGAACGCAACTTGTTGTTGTCTCCTTAACAAATAATGCCTTGTATGCCTCTTCTGTTGCACTGGCCCTCACATCTAGTAGGCATGTGTCCATCCGCAACCTTGGATGGTGCTACATATAGACAAACAGCTATAATATCATATGATCAACATCAACAGCTGATTCATTAAAGAGGATGTCGTGTGAGATACTACAGATATGTAATATGCCAAATACAATGGCGAGTGAATTGAGTTTGATATCCATTCATTTTACATGGATGTATCATGTACGTTCTAATCGAATGTAGTTTATATTGGATTGTCTTAACTTATACCTCTTGAGCTTCAATGGAATGGAAAGATGGGAGGAAAGAACGTTTGGTTTTCTCCCCTTAGGTCTTAGGATGATCAAGATATTGTTCTCTTTATTTTTGCCCTGACCTGATAACATCATTGATTCAGGTGAATCAGTGCCTGTATATCGTGCCAGCAGTCCTGTAAATGTATTCATAGAAAGCTCACAGTTGGCTATCACAGAAATGTTTTATTAAATTGTATTATATGAACATGAAATGTCATGTTCTTATATCAGGTAAAAGCCTGATTACCCATCAATGTTTGTTTTTTTTATAAAACAGAAAAGCATGCATGAACAATTATATTTCCTTCCTTTACCTGTCCATGTCTATGTTTACACCTGACAACTTCTTCAACCGGAGATTGAAGATTGAAGATAGGAAAAGCCCCTCTGTTGGACTATAAGTATAGTAGTTGACGTCGTTTTATTATGTAATAACTCTTATCTTGAAAACTTGACCTGTAACTGAGTGCTTCTCCGAGTGTGGATATTATCAACATTTCTATGCATTTATGCATCACTTCTAAGGACATTCCCAGAGTCCCTAGTTAGATGTCTGATGTGAATCATCCCGTCAGATGATTCATATCCCATGCAATACCCTGAAGGTCAAATGCAAGTGGATCCTCTTCTTTGTCCATTGCATAATGTATAGTTCCTAATGTATAGCGGGCAGCATTTATTCCCTGTCTGTGCAGGAGGTGGCGTGCTGCGCGCAAGATGGATGACCTAAATGTCGGCCAATCCTCTGAAGGGAGGTGAAACGCGGTGACATCACGCGTGCTCAGGTGGCGACGGTTCGTTGGATTGTTCCAAACCAGTTGGAAGTCAACGGGAGCCACCGAGGAATCCGGATCACGGCGACGGATGTGAATTTTATCGACAGCACTCATTTGACATGCGGTTGGTCAGTCTTCAGTCGCTCACACATGAATGAGCCATCATTTCCTGAAATGAATGCTAAATGTTTGGCCAAAGCCTACATGGACATATGGATTTTACCCATTGAGACTATACCCTTTGAGACTGGGCTATACAAATACAATTGACTTGACTATATAGAAAAAAACTGACTTTCCAATTCCATCATTCCAATCAATTTAAAGAGGACTTTTCGTGCAAAGCACCAATGCAAATTGCTTAACAGGAAATTAGTTACTAAATCATATCATTCCTCAGGACTGTGCAACATATCAGGTATACGTCCAGAACAATCCGGAGAGCTTCATTTATACAATCTTCCCTCTTGGGGTTTCGATGAGTGTCACCCATAGGTTTTTTGGCATTTCCAAAGACCCATCCCACGCCGTGAAACCGGCGACAAGTGGAGAGGTTCGTTTCTTCCTCGGCACACAAATGTGCAAAGAAAACAGCCTTATTATTCTCTCCACACGACCCCTAATGAGTTTATTATGCCAGCTCGGTTTGCGGTGGCTGGCACATACAGCCCTGCGAGACTGCCAGTGTGAATTGAATAAAATTGGAGCGTATCTAGGGGGTTGGGGGGGGGTGCGGCGTGTGTGTGGGAGGGCCAGGGCCTGTTACGGAGTATTGATGGCTTGCATATCGCTATAAAACCCTGAACCAGTGTGAGCACTTCTCGAATCCTATCTATTTTCTACGCTCTCCTTCAAAACAGCCCACACACACCGCCGCTGATGAACAGACACGAGATAACGTTCTGTTGCTCTATCCCCCCCCCCCCCTAGGACACGGATCCCGACGGCTTTGTGTGACAGTCAGTGGGGTTTTTTTTGGATACAATGCAATACTTTTCCCCCCTCACACTGTAAGCCACGCGTCTTACCTGCTAATGAGGAGGACTGTGAAAAGCAAGGTCCCTCCAGATACAGACAGAGCCATGGTACGAGGAGGAGGAGGAGGAGTGGTGGTGGTGGTGGTGGTGGTGCTAGGCGAAGTCTATCTGAAATAGGAGCATAACAGAGAACAATAGCGAGTTACACTTTATTCGATTCGGTGCATTGTTTAAGGTGCTATATGTAACACATTTACTGTACTAAATCATAAAAGGACCATGATAGGTCATCAGAGATTGAGGAAACATGCTGGGTCAAGTACTGGCTTCTCCCCAAACAATGCTTACAGCCAGTATGTTCTCCTTTGAAATTCCCATGCTGGGTCAGAACGTCTGTTTTCGTTTTGTTCTGCGTGACTGAGTTGACTCGGATATATCTGGCGCCCTGGGTTGCCAGATATAAAAACAAATTTGGCGCACAAACACAGCGTGACGGAGCCATGGAAGTGTGGTGTCATTGTTACAGAGAAGCTTACACATAAAACCGCGGGGGGGCCGTGCACAAAGAAGACCCATAGGGTGAGGGACACACAGAACCACGGGGGTGCGGCGCACAAATAATCCGAGGGTGCTCTTAGTGTGGAGGAGGACTTGGGTGCTGTTCACAGGGAACCTGAGGATGCCGCTCACAGGAAGATTCAGAGGCAACCCAGGACGGATTTGCTTTCATCTCTGACTGGAATTGGAAACGGTTGGACGGCGTCTCAGAGGCCCATGGAAAACAAAAAGAAAGGCCGGCCTCCATTATTTAGGTGCCGCATTCAAACTCAAACTCGGCTGATGGGCCTCCCAGATGGTCAATGTTGTCGGGCCCTGAAAAAGATTAATTGTTTCACGAATATTTTATAACTCTGCTGCTCATACCCATTATCCAGGTTACCCCAGCTACCACCTGGCTATGCTGGTTTGGGATTCACACACACACACACACACACACACATGCATGCATGAGCGCGCACACACACACACACACACACATGCATGCATGAGCGCGCACACACACACACACACACACACACACACCTCATTGAGGGATAGCTGTGGGCTCGCTCAACAACCAGAAGAGTGAGCAAGTTGACACGGGCCTCAGGCTCTCTCTCTCTCTCTCTCTCTCTCTCTCTCTCTCTCTCTCTCTCTCTCTGCAGCATAATGGTGGGCTGATAATGACTGACTCTCTTAACTCCGGCTTCACTGCTATGCCCCAGACTTAGCTCAGAGAAAAAACAGCGATAAAAGATATTGCAGTTTCAGGCTTCTTCAGAGAGAAGGAGTGAGGGACCCAGAGAGCGAGCTCATGTGTGTGTGAGAGAGAGAGAGAGAGAGAGAGAGAGAGAGAGAGAGAGAGAGAGCAAGCCTTCTGTTGTATCTCCCTGCGCTCTCTCCCTGTGCCACTTCCCCTCCACCGCTTTTAAGATTAAAGCAGCCAGAGAAGTTTCAGAGGCTGGAATGGCTCAACACAGGCTCAGCAAGTATGGGGACCAGAACATATTATATACATTATATGTTTAATGTCAGCTGCCGCTGGGGTTTACTACTACGACTACTACTGCTAAAAAAAAAGTATATTATTGCTGCCTATTTCAGCATGAATATTATAGCGATAGCGGTTGTTGTTGTCGTCTTTTTTTCTGGAGACACACGTACTGCGAAGGCAGCATATCTTTAGTCTTCTGGAGAAAATGTCCCAGCTTCCCATCCAGTACTTCCAGCTTTGACTGGCGGCTATCACTTCTGTAGCAATGTGAACATTGATGCTCAGTTTTCACAAAAGAAACACATAGAACGGCATGCTGTCAGCATATTGACATACCCACTTCAAGTATGCATTTAAATTGAAAGAAAATGCTCCAGCTTCAAGCTGGACTACATTTGAAACCTCTCTAACCCTTAGATTATTTGACTACTCCATACCCTTCCATCGATTGTATCAACTACTGTACACACAATATCACGGTATATTCAAGGGGATTAGATTTGATTGGATTGGAGACAATTTAACAGCAACGTAAACACAGAGTTCAAGTCCTCTTTACCTTCTAAACCCTTTGTGTGCGTGTGTGTGTGTGTGTGCGTGTGTGTGTGTGTGTGTGTGTGTGTGTGTGTTCACAGGACCAGGGAGTGATTACATGTCCACGATGGCGTTATCATTGTATATTTTATTGGATTAGCCTCTGATTGAATTCAAATTATCCATACATCACAGATCGACCTCTCTCGATTGGATCCCCCACATAAAGTCGTTACATAAGAATTCTCCTCCTACTCCTCCTCCTCCTCTTCCTCTGCTCCTCCTCCTCTGATCCCCTTATTTCCGCTGTTTCACCGCCAGTGCTCTCACACAGTTTCATTCAAACACCAGATACACACATTTGTTTTAATGATGCAATTCCAGACAACCGATTGAGCGGGGCATAGTTCTGAAATGTGTAAAACACACACACCACACACACACACACACACAAACAGGAAACTGGAGAAATACTCATAGGAATACTCAACGGAAACCATTAGCTGCGGATGGTTGAGGGAAACAGCCCAGTTAGGTGAAGCTTCCCCCATATTATGAGTCACAGTTGGTGGGTTAAGATGGGAGGTGATGACTCCCCTGGATCTTGGATGCTTTGATGTGTGGGGAGCCAGTCCACTTTTTCCCACCTTTTTCCTCACGCTGGTATCACCCAGACTTAGTTATATGAAAGCAGGGAGGTGTATTTGACATTCCCTTTGGAGCTTATAGAAAGACGGCTTTATAGAGAATCGAGTGGAACCGGATGTTATAGTCTTAAACCCAAGACACACTTTCTTCTCTTTCCAAACACCACACACACACCACACACACACACACACACACACACAGCAACACACACACACACACACACACACACACACACACACACACACACACACACACACACACACACACGTCACCATGATAAGGCCTCCTGGACCCATTTTGAATATCGCAACAAAGGTTCCACACATAAAACTCCCAGTGGGCTGCTAGTACACATGAAATTTGAAATTTAAAACCATGACACGGATGGCTAGTTTAAAAGCCCATTCAGGGCAGGGCTAGGTGTGTGTGGGAGATGTGTGTGTGTGTGTGTGTGTATGTGTGTGTGTCAGAGAGGTGGAATGGGGTTATGATGGCAGGGGTTACCACTGTCAAGATGCAACTATTGCTGCACGTCTGCACAGTACAGTCAGAGCAGAGAAGAACAGGGGGGGGGCGGGGGGGGGGGCTGATGTGGAAGATGGGAGTCTGCCGCGTGACTTTTCATATCTGCTATACATAGCCGCTACCCGTGCGCTATTCATGTCATCTTAATACATAAACCTGCCACCACCAGCGACCATCAAGAAAGGCTGTGTGCCCGCAGCTCTGCCCCCCCTCCCATCTCCCATGTCTGAGGGTGGTCAGTGATGCCTCCCGCCCCCCCCTCCCTCTCCCAGCCCGTAAGCGTGCGCGTGTGTGTGTTGTGTTTGTCAGAGGACGGCGGGCATACTGTGACTGTAAGGTTTGTGTAGGACATGACACACAGCTGGGGAAGGCAGATAACCAGTCGAATATCCACCGGCTAGTCAGAGCCGAGCTCCTTATGCATGTGTAACATGTACGTGTATGTGTACCGCATGTATGTTTGCACTTTGCACTCATTTCATGTTGCGCATTTGTAGGTTGTACTCCTATGTGTCCATGTACCGGCACATGAACTTCTACAGGTCATGCACTTGTATGTCTGTACTGTGAACCTGCATTTGTACTTGTCTGTCTGTATTACATACCTGCATTTGTACTTGTCTGTCTGTACTGTGTACCTGCATTTGTACTTGTCTGTCTGTACTGTGAACCTGCATTTGTACTTGTCTGTCTGTACTGTGAACCTGCATTTGTACTTGTCTGTCTGTACTGTGTACCTGCATTTGTACTTGTCTGTCTGTACTGTGAACCTGCATTTTTACTTGTCTGTCTGTGTTGTATACCGGCACTTGTACTTTCATGTGTACAAAGTGAACTTGTATATCGCTGTGTACCTGCACGTGTGCTTATATGGCTGAGGGCTGCCCTGATTGAGAGTAGTGTGGTACAAGTGTGGAAGTAGTACAGGATGTCGAAGTTTGAGGCTGGAGGAATAGAGTAGGAATTTGGAAAGTGTAGAAAAACTTTGTGGGAATCAGTGTCACAACAAACTTTTCCGGGCTTCAAATTCCCAAGTGGATAACAGAACGGAGGGATATAGCTGCAGGAAAGCCTCATAGCTCAAAGAGTGTGTCTGTGTGTGTGTGTGTGTGTGTGTGTGGTGCGTGCGTGTGCATGGTGATAACTTGAGTAATTATTGTGTGTTGTAAAATTCATAAACTAATTTAAAAGCATGCCTGAAGAATTTCTGCAAGTTGCCAGAATCTTTGTTGTAATCCTCCGATGTATTTTTAGCGTTTTTAATTTGAAAGTTATGTTCCAAGATCTGCATGCTATTTGTCATTGCAATTCATCATTTAAGTGTACTTCTAAAGTAGTACTTCTGAAGTACAAAAGTACTTTGAGACATGCACTTGAGCAGGATGTATCGAGGGCTTTTACCAAAATACCAAAATAAAACCCTAAGTACTTTTTACTTCTAATTCCTTTGCAACTGTGTGTGTCTCTCTCTCTAAAACAGAGAGAGGGAGAGGGAGAAAGTGGGAGAGAGAGGGAGAGGGAGAGAGAGAGAGAGAGAGGGAGAGAGAGAGAGAGAGAGAGATTAATATTGGGATCTCATAGGAAGAACCACAGCCCCATGAAGATAACTCTTGTTATTGGTGGGGTGATGCAAGTGTGAAAAGAGGTGAAAGAGGAAGGATTCAAACTCATTAATTATTTGCGATGACTTTGAATGAGTGTGTTGACAAACAGGAGCCATGTTGGTTCATGTTGTGCTCACTCTATCTTCAACATCTTTAATTGTATGATCTTTAATTGATGAATGCTGATTGGCTGGCTTCGGGTCAGCACTAGGGCATGAGTCTGAACACAGTGCCAGTTTGACCAGGGCATCTGAAATGTGTGTAAACGTTATCTAAAACAAAACTGCACCTGCAATTTATTCTGTTCGGACACAACACTGAGGACAAGGAAGGCGCTTGTGGTGACGGAGACACACCGACGTTGAAGTGTCATGTTGAAGACAACGAGGAGGGAAATGGAACAGGGAACAGAACAAAAGACCGAACAAAGATGGCCGTCGCTTCAAAAGCTTCTCTTTGTGCCACTGATATCTGAGAGTCTGCTACTGCGGCGTGAGTGTACATCTGGTGAGCGCGGACAGTACCCTCCACCCCCACCCACCCTCCCGCCCGCCCGACCCCTCCACCACCACCACCACCACCCCCTCCCGTGGGGCTTCAGCTCCGTAGCCTTTACATATAATACATATAATCCGGCTGATGTTGGGCCTGAGGGAAAACCAGCTGATCTGAGGAGACCGGAGAGACATCTGGACACTGAAACATCTTGGGGACGGGCAGCGCCACAGGGCTTCATGCTAACAGATGATATGAGCCAATAGCGGACACATGTGCCACTGAGACGCATGGGGCGGCATTCTGTAGCATGGGGAGCAGGCTGTTATGTTATGGATGGCCACTATAAAATCCTCTCGTACCAACCACCAAATAGCTAACACACACACACACACACACACACACACACACACACACACATGACACACACAGACACACACATGCTCACACACACACACATAATTGCTCAAAATAGATAAATAATTGAAATTCATAGGCAGCTAGTTTCAATGCAAAAACACTCGCAAGAAGTAGCAGATGTGAACTGCATCATACATTTAAGAAAAATGTGATTCTATATGCCCACCTCCCGAGGTCCATGTTGGGGGGTGGGGGTGTGGTCGCAGCTGCCAACCACATCCCCATTACCAACCCCCAGCAAAAAGTCACAGAGACGTACGGAGCACACAAACAATAACTCATGGGGACGTGTGGTACGGTTGTCCTGAATTTAAAACATAAATATAAATCATAACCACGTATGGGATCTTACAAAAATGCAATCTGTCTGCTCTTCGGGAAGTGTGAATAAAATGCAGATTAGGTTTGACAATGGATACTTCTAGCAAGTATCCAATGAATATGTACATTCCATTCGAACTGGCATGCACATTACGCGGTGGTCACAGGTAGTATTTGTCTAAAACTATTATTTTTTTCATCGTTTTATCACGTGAGGAGATGCAATTTTAATAATAATAATAATAATAATAATAATTCAAATTTATTGAGCGCATTTCTAGTACCCAAAGCGCTGTACATAGGAGGATCAGTTAAAATAAGACAAAAGTCTCCAACAAACAACAACAACAACAAAAAAATAATAATAATTGAATTGTGTCACAGATGCATTGCTTTGACATGTTTACTATTGCATTCAATGACAGTTTACGTGTCACCTAATGTAACAAGAAGCAGACCGCAGTGGGACCTGTAGTCAGTCAGTGTGCCAGTGATCCATCGGACCCGTCGTGCCTTTCTGGATCCATTCGTGTTGCGTTGGCAACAGGAGGAAAATAAAAACCGGTCTGTGATAATAAACTGCGCAGAGGGTCGACGGGCACTCCAACATTTGTCGAGATGATTGCCAATCTTAAAGCTGAAATACATTATTATTATTATAGTTGTCCCTGTGTGACAGCAGTCAAGTCCCGAGTCCCGAAATGAATCCATCCTAAAGTATAAAGATGAAGTGACTGGATGCACTATTGCGCGCCCCAACTAATTAGATGAAAGGAAACACAATGATCAAATACAATGATCACCAAAGAGACACCCACAGACGAGAAGAATATTCACTAAAATTGACTAAAATAATAATAAAGTCGAAATAAAAGTTGAAACATTCGATGCATAAGCTGCTCAAACACGGAGGTGCGCAGGAGAAAAGACGCGCAAAAGCATCTTTGTGTTGTGACAATAACACCAAAGTTGACATTCATCGTTTAAATGTAGAATAATATGTCAGGAACACAACAAAGGTAAAACATATTTAACCAAGTGTAATAGTAATACAATGCCTACCTGTAACAGCAGATGACCGGACGCACCTCATATATCCTATCGTATCCAGGAAGAAATAAGGATCCGAGACATATTTGTCGCACTAAACATTACAGTCGTTTAAGACTTAAGACTTACATCCGATTATTTTTTGTGTGTGTGCCGGCGACAGCACCTGCTGATGCTTCTGGCCGCAAATAAACAACTGGCTGCGCTCCGTCAGCAATCTGTGTTCCGCTACTATTGGATGGCGCGCCGGAGAGAGGAGTGCGCACTGACGCATGGACGCGGCTGATTTGGACACAAGCTGCATGCCTCCCTGACTGTCCTCTCCTTTGAACAGTTGGAAAGAGAAAATGGGACAAATCTACGACAGAGCAACTCTTGAACGACCTCAATGTCCAAAAATGTCCAAAGGATTAACTTGTAATTCATTGGGATTGGCTTACATTATATATCCCGGCATATTTGATGTTTGATGACACTCTCCCCATTGCTGTCACAATTTCCCTCTGAAGTGCTCCTGTCAACTCTGGTTTTACGCATCACTGCACAGGCGCCGCCACCCCGGACCCATTGTCATCTCCAACAGGGTCAATGAGAATTACAGGACTCAGAGTTGAGAGGTCCCGGGGCGATGTTGTCCGTCATCCAGAGACCCCAGCGTCTCCTGCCAAGGTGTTTCTGACGGATGGAGCAGGACAAGCCAGCGAGTCCTGGGGCTTCACCTCCGAGGTCAGCTGCAGTACAGTGCTCTGGGAACGACTCCCACATCCCATCCAGAAAGTTGACTTACACTGTAGACTGTGTGAGAGGATGGACATCCTTCAAATAGGAGCTGATGCGGATAACCAGAGGGCCAACAACTCTGTGGGTACTTTATCGGACATGCACTACAAGTGACCATATATACATACTCATACTATAGCAAAACCTTTCATCCAAAACACAATATGCCGGATTGTTATTTCATAATTATTTTCTTTATTTTCCTCTTCTGCTATAATTTCACCACAACACAGCAGCACACGATGTTACTTTAAACGAGTTATACTTACTATTAGAGCATCAGGGTCTTCACAGGGAATCATAGACGAGATCTGCGTGCATTGATCACATTTTCTGCGTGGAAACCTAACCTAGCACTAAAGTGGCCGTGAATATTCAACTTGAAGTATCGAGTTGCTAAACGATTCACCTTGGGGCCCGTGGTGTCCTCATCAATCTCCTTAAAGATGTTGACGCCCCCCCTCACCCTCCCACACAGGCCCTTAGTATTTATGCGGTAGTAAAGGGGGTTAGGGTTATTGCATCAGAGCTGGCACCACCTTCAAGGCCGCCTGTCCAACCCCCCCCAACCACCCTCCCCCCCCCCCCCCCCCCCCCTCTACTCTTCTTCTCCTTTCTGGTGACATGCGATTAATCTCCATCACATACATCCCAACATTCACGTCTGATTTTAATCCGATTTGCAGCAGGACCACCTGAGCCCCCCCCCCCCCACCCCCCACCTCCCCACCCTAACCTCTTCCCCCTCCCAGCTGTCTGCATGCTGTACAACACGTATAACACTGGACTCTACATGGATGTGGTATAGTTGCGTGTCTGGATCTCCTATCATCAGGTAAAATCCCCCCCCCCCCCCCCCCACTGTTGTAAAACCACCCCCTGGTCTCATCCCAGGAGTGGAGTGGAGTCCCAGCGAATGCGTTTATGAATCCATGAATGTCCGATGCAGTGATCTGGGATTTACTGTGCATTGCGAAGGGGAGGGGGGGGGGGGGGCTGTCAAAGATGTCTGACCGTTGTTTAGATGACGGATGAGCCGATGCTAATCCCTATCGGATGTTACAGAGCGACGACCGTGTTCTGATCCGAGAGGGGGGGAAGTGTTTGAGTTGCCGTCAACATAATTATGTAATGATAATGAACCCTGTGAGCACTGAGAGAGACGATGTATCACACACTCACTGTTGCACGCTAACAGAGGAACAGTGGGGTAAAACAGTGGGGTATGTTAAGAGGATTCTTAACATAACATCCATGCCACGGTGGAGAAAGTGAGCAAATCCTAAACACAGAGCATCTGCTTCAGATCGGCTTTGGGAATGCTTTTTTGTTGATTATTATTATAATTATTATAATCAACTGCATTTATATCACACTTTTTTCAAGGCAACCAAAAACCCACTTTACATAGGAAGTGATGCAGGGGGGCTATCACACCCCGTCCCTGACCGCGTGGACACAGAGATGGATTCATCTGATCGAAAGCAAGCGGGCGGCTCATCGACTTGATTTATTTTTGGACAACAAAGCAAGTCTGTGGTGCTGAAGGCAAAGCGTCTGTTTGTCAGCGTCTCTCTGCCATCATACTGGTAATACTGCCAAATACTAGCGGGCAGGGATATTCAGTAGAAGCACCAGTAAAGAAAAACCTAAAAAGTGCTGCATAACACAGAGCTATGCCTCTCTCATCCTTTAAGCCTGCAGATTGTAGGAACTTTATGGAAATATATTCCTGGACGTCTGTCCATAGGGCAATTATCAATCTGGTTGTTTCGAAGTTAATACACTAAACTGTATTAAGAATAAAAGAACAAGAACCGACTCGATCAGCCACAGGAAGCTAATTCAGGTCGGATGAATAGGTCTCATTTCATCAGTTTGATCACACAGAAATCACTATGGTGCATTCACAGCACATCCATAATAACTTTCTTTCTTTTTTCTCACCGTGTTAATTATGCACCAACATATGCTCGCAAATTGTGATCCCATTTAATGGACAGCGCAATAGAAAATGTACTCTCCGTAGAGTGTATAGAACCCCGTACACCAATAATCTGGCAATAAGCTGAGATAATAACAACCACGAAGAGACACAGAGCGGGGTCTCTCTGCAATATAAATCACGGCGTGTGGAGACAGGCCTGTCAAGGGACTCCATTAATTGCTTCCGACAAAGCCACTATTGTCGTGTATTAGCCAGTGTTTGGTAGATTCTCTTTTTAATGGGATTGAATTGTGCTTAAAAAGAGTGGGGGTGGAGGGGGAAGGGGGGGGGGGGGGGGGGGGTGGAAGGGGGTGTGTGTGCTCCTCTCAAGGCAGCGAGATGACCTTGGACTTACAAGGTGATGGATCTTCCTCACAAAGCCCCCTGTGGGACTCACCCTGCTGCTTCCCACTGCTTTTTAATATAAAAGCTTTAGCGGAGGCTGGGCTTCTCCAGATCCCCGTCCTGTCCTCCCCGTCCTCCTTTCCTCGTCTCCTCTCATCTCATCCCCTTGGGGACGGGGGAGGGTGAAGGCCTGTGGCTTCACTGACCGGCGGCCTCCCACTGCGTTGATGCATTTGTGCAAAATCCTGACATTTATTGAGAAGCGTCATCAGGCGTCGCTCCATCTCCACCGAGGACAGCTCTCCCTCCCTCTCCTGTGTCAGCCCCCTCAGACACGGGGAGACGGTGCACAGAGAGACGAGGCGATGTGTCAAGCGCTGTGGCAATCCCCCCTCAGCTTATACTGAGGACAGCAGGTGCTGCAACGGTGTGATTCCGGTTCAGGCCGGAGCAAAGAAAGGCTCAGAATGTCAGTCACACCTTCCAGACATGATTGTCACGCCGTAACCGCAATGTTTCTGGACCCCGGACCCGAATGCAAATGCAAACTCAAACTCAAGAGGAGGGCAAAAAATGTAAAGGGGCCCTATTATACCACCAGGCGTGAGCGTGATTAGCCATTAGAAGCCGTGTCAAAATTGTCACGTGACTAGAATTGTCATTGTGATGAAGTGACATCACGTGGGGGCGTGTTCACCTAGGTATGCCGACTAGATCATTTAGACCCAGTTGACTGTGTAGGCTGGTAGTCTGATCGACTTAGCAAACAACAACTCCAAGAACTGGCACGGTAAAAACGAACAAAAAAAACACGATTAACAAATGGGCAGAAAATACTGAATAAACAAGATCTGCAAACTGGCGGAAAAATAACAAAACACTTGAAAACTAGAACTCACTGGCAAGACAACAAGATGAGGAGGAGCATAAGAGGGCTTCGACGCTATGAGGACAGAACAATCTGGAGAAGACAATTCAGGGAAACAAAACGAAGGGCGTACAGTAGGACATCTGCAGGGCGAAACATGAAACACGGCAAACCGTTACGGTAACAAGACAACAACAGCAGTGCGATCTTCATTGTTAATCCACCGCTCGGCTGTCTCAGCCTTCTTCTAGCCTGAGAGCCAGAAGAGAAAGGTGTGTTTGCCACGCGGCTTCATTCATTAGCCGCTTGCATAAGATTGGCACCCCCTTGATAATACATCAAGAATGTCAAAGTCACAGCATGCCTGGCTTCACAGCAGACAGATGTGGCTGATGCAGACGGGTGGGGGGGGGGGGGGGGGGGGGGCGCTGCCGTGGCATCTGAGGTGAGCCGTTTGTGGCGCACTGGACTTTTCTAAAAAATTTTTGGTCCATAGGAGGAGGTGTCAGAGGGAGGTCTCGTCATGACACCTCACGTCTGCGTAGCCGCCTGACACTCTTTGGTATCTCTGTGTATTTCCTTTGCCCCTCGGCGCAGTAACGATCGGACGGTGCGATGCTGTACTGCAGACCCGGAGCCACGTCTTAAGAGGGTTTAGCCCCCTTTCGTATTTCTGTAAGAGCGGGTCTGGCAACAGGAAGGTTGCTGGTTCGATCCCTGGGCTCCGTCTACCTCGACACTCCGTGAAGTGTCAAGGTGTCCCTGAGCAAGACTCCTAACCCTAACTGCTCCTGATGTGTTGGTTGTTACCTTGCATGTGTATGAATGAGTGAAAGTCAGGCAAATGCAAAGCGCAATATAAATACCATCCATTTACATGTGACTATTGCTTGGGCTGTTGCTTCAGCACCATGGACAGCGCTGTTTATTGTCGTGGGTGTGTGTGGCGCTGTGAGGTTAAATCAACATATTTTATTCAAGGGGCAAATTTGAAGAGCCCCAGTCACCCCAGTCTGTAACTCCATCCTGGCAAACTCCACACAGGCGGGAATCGATCCCAGGACCTTCTTGCTGTGAGGCAGCAGTGCAAGCACTGTGCCACCGTGAGGGGTCTGTGTGGGACATTCTCCAAATAACCAACCAGCGGTGTCTCATTAGCTGGTCTCGTTAGCTCATTAAGATGATCAAACAAGAGGTAACAAATGATTCTGTCGTAAACTACGTTATACTATATTATATTATTTACTATGTAACTGTAAATAATGAATTACTACATGACTATTGTTTTCAAATTGTGACTACAGATGAAAACTAGCCTCCTGGCTAATTCTGGCATATTTACAACACTGTCTATTAATATGCACTGTCCCTGACAAATAAAATAAATAAATAAAATAAATAAATACTAATTAATTATTTGCCATGGTTATGGTTACCAGTTTTTTGTTGTTTGTTTTCTCAAGAAACGCATGTTTAATCGTTGATAATGTGAGTGCCTATTTGGTTGGTTGTTCTACCATTTTGAATGTTTATTACAGAGGAAGACCATTTGAATTAAAGGAGGAATGAGAAGCAGACTGGAACATTGGTAACATGGGTGGCTTGTACTGTTGTAAGTGATGCCATGGCAAAATGTCTGCCTCTTTTTGTCTACCCTTTGTACCCATTTCCAATCCCTCATTTGATCTCCCCCCTAACAAACCCTCCATATCTTTTGATCATCTTGCTCTATAGCACTAGCTCCCTCTCTCTCCCCCCCCCCATCTTCCCCTCCATCTCACTCTTCCTCTATCTCTGTCTCTCTGTCTCTCTTCCTGTGTCTCCTCTGTTTCTATCGGTCTCTGTCTCTCTTCCTGTGTCTCCTCTGTTTCTATCTGTCTCTGTCTCTCTTTCTCTGTCTCTGTCTCTGTCTCTCTCCTTTGCGGAAAAGGAAAAAAACATTGGGTTCATAAAAAATGGAAGAAAATACATTGAAATGTTCATGCATACACACAGGTTGATGAATGCATGAATAAATCAATGAGCCAGATAAAACAATCAATGATAAATAAGCTATAATTGCATGTATTGACATTCCCTCTCACACACAACATTAGTAATATTGTGTGTGTGTAATTAAGTAACCTTTATCAAAAACAACATTTAATGGTTATTGATTGGTTATTGAGCAATAGTGTATGGTCACAGTAGGTTCCCTACTGGCAATACTGTATGCTGTAGGGTTAAATTGTAATAATTGTAGTTATGATGCAGTCATACAGTCGATATATCTGTTACATATCTTCTACCTGTACACACTGGCTAATGCCTCATGCATAATATGCAAGCTCCTGTTTAGTATTTCTGCCATTTTAACAGCCAGCAGTGAAGCAGAGAACCTGCCAAACTGAGAGATTAGTCTCTCACTGAGTCTGGGGCCTGTTGAGTCGACTTTGGCATCAGGTTTATGTGACAATCGACCCGGGGAGACCCAAACTCACATTCAGACTCAGGGTTTTGAATGAATGAATAAGGAAAGAAGTTTATTGTCAGGATTTCCGGGGAATGAGAATGGATGAGGGGAAAGTCTGGCAGACGAATGCAGAGAGGGTAAGAGAGGCTAAAGACTGGTGAACAATGGCAGACAGAGCAGAGTGCATTGGTTGCAGAAGTTGGCTGGGGCTGTAGAAGCTAGTGACTGACTGGCCCGGCAGGCTGGATTGCTGAATGGCAGGCGGGGAGACAAAACAGGCAGGCAGGCCGGCAGGCAGGCAGGCAGGCAGGCAGGCTGGCAGATAGGCGATTAATGATCGTGTGGCACAGGGAGACAAACAAGCCAAAAATACACACAATGGAAGTAAACTTTCTGAACACACAATCCACCACTGTGGCAACGATCTGGCAAAGGAGTGGGTGAGGAACCGGGCTGGAGATACCAGCGCAGAGTTGATGAGATGACGGATCGCGAAGAGGACAGTTCTTAGCTTTCGCTTAAGTTTTGTCTGTCTCTCATTGTGTTATTCTTTTGTATTGTTTCATCTTGTACCCTATTTTGTACCTTTCTTATTTATTATTTAACTTTCTTGGGTTTAAGTGTGAAACACTTTTTAATGGTGTGGCTGTGAAGCACTTACAACTGTGTGCCTTCGTGCTATAGTGCCATTAGTAAGCTTTACTAACTTGCTGGTCCTTCATAACACATCACTTACCTGCATGCCAATCTTGTCTGAGTGTATTACAGATTACTTCTCCAAAGCCTTTGCCATTAAAAGTGCACTGCACACAGATTCCAGACACTGTTGCATGATTGGACGGCCATAGGGATTACATTATTATGTCAGAACTGGGCAATCGATACCATGCCCTTGTGCAAGACGCTGGTGTGTTTCAAGTTTCAAGTATTTTATTGTCACTTAACAGTTTACACAAGTATAAGCAGTGAGTGAAAATCTTATGTGCAAAACGCCCGACAGCCGACCGCAGTAAAAATAAAAGAATACAAATAGAAATAGAAATGGAATAGAAAACTATATTAACAAAGTTACAAAAAACAAAACAAAAGAAAACTGTATAAAATAAAATAAAGTATACAAAAAAATATTAAGGGGAGCAATACAAATATAAATCAATGTAATAAAATATACATTGTTATATTTTGACATTCACAGAATGTCACAGAATACTTCCTCAGACAGTCACACTAGCACAACACTAGCGCCAGCAATTAGCACCCGGACCAGCACTAGTAGTAATACTAGCACTAGCACAAGCACTAGCCACTAGCACTAGCACTAGCAGCACACTAGCACACAGCACACTAGCACTTAGCACCAGGACTAGCACTAGCAGTAGCACTAGCAGTAACACTAGCACTAGCACGTAACACTAGCACTAGCAGTAACACTACTAGCACCAGTAGCACTAGCAGTAGCACTAGCACTAGCAGTAACACTTAGCACTAGCACTTGTTCAGCAGCCTGATGGCCTGACTGTGGAAGCTGTCTCTGAATCTGCTCGTGTGGCATTTGATACTGCGGTATCGCCTGCCTGACGGTAGAAGTGTGTACAGTTCGTGGCTGGGGTGGTTATTGTCTTTAATAATCCGTTTGGCCTTGGCCACGCACCGCCTGGTGTATATATCCAGGAGGGAGGGAAGCTCACCTCCAACGATGTACTGGGCCGTCCGCACCACCCTCTGTAGTGTTTTACGCTCCAGTGCGGTGCAGTTCCCGTACCAGACGGTGATGCATCCTGTAAGAACACTCTCGATGGTACTGGAGTAGAATGTTCTGAGGATGCAGGGGCACATGTTGAATTTCCTCAGTCGCCTGAGGAAATACAGGCGTTGTTGGGCCTTTTTCACCACGTGTGTGGTGTGCGTGGTCCATGTGAGGTCCTCGGAGATGTGCACGCTGAGGAACTTGAAGCTGTTGACCCTCTCTACTGCAACCCCATCTATGAAGATGGGGGCGTGCTCTCCTCTCCGCTTCCTGTAGTCCACGATCAGCTCCTTGGTCTTCTTGATGTTGAGGGCGAGGTTGTTTTCTTGGCACCACTGTGCCAGTGATCCAACCTCCTCCCTGTAGGCTGTCTCGTCGTCGTCGGCGATCAGACCCAACACTGTCGTGTCGTCAGCAAACTTGATGAAGACGTTGGAGCTGTGCATAGCCATGCAGTCGTGGGTGTACAGGGAGTAGAGGAAAGGGCTCAACACGCATCCCTGAGGGGCTCCAGTGTTGAGGGTCAGTGGCTCTGAGGTGGTGCTGCCCATCCTCACCACCTGGCGGCGGCCCGACAGGAAGTCCAGTATCCAGCTGCACATGGTCGGGTGCAGGCCTAGACTCCTGAGCTTGGTGTCGAGCTTGGCAGAAACTATTGTGTTGAACGCTGAGCTGAAGTCCACAAACAGCATTCGCACACAACAGTTCTTCCCCTCCAGGTGAGAGAGGGCGGTGTGAAGTGCCATGGCAATGGCGTCGTCGGTGGATCTGTTTTGACGGTACGCAAATTGCCATGGGTCCAGCGTGGCAGGCAACATGGAACAAATGAAGTCCTTGACCAGCCTCTCGAAGCATTTACTGACAATCGAAGTGAGGGCTACGGGTCTCCAGTCATTCAGGTTACCTTGGGGTGTTTCGGGACAGGCACAATGATGGACATCTTGAAGACCTCGGGAACAACAGCCTGGGACAGGGACAGGTTGAAGATGTCTGCGAAGACTCCTGCCAACTGGTCTGCGCATGCTCTGAGGACGCGCCCCGGGATGTGGTCTGGGCCCGCCGCCTTCCGGATGTCCACCCGCTTGAAGGCTCTGCGCACGTCAGCCTCTGAGATGTTCAGCAGGCTGGCCTCCTCAGGCAGCGCTGACTTCGGCGGGCTGCCGTTCACGTCGAACCGAGCAAAGAAGGTGTTTAGCTCGCCAGGGAGGGAGGTAGAGGAGTTCTCTACACCGCTGGTTCTCCCTCTGAAGTCCGTCATTGTCTGTAGCCCCTTCCACACACCCCTCACGTCGTGGCTCTTGAATTTGTCCTCCACCCTGTTCTTATACTCCCGCTTGGCAGAGCCGATGGTCTTGCGGAGGTCGTAGCGGGCTCTCGTATATTCCACCATATTCCCGGAGTCAAAGGCGGCGTTACGCGTGCGGAGTGCAGCACGAACATCGCCATTAATCCACGGTTTCTGGTTGGGATAAATCCGAACCGACTTAGTAGGAACAACGTCATCTATGCATTTGTTGATGAACCCGGTGACTGAGGACGCGTACTCGCTGATGTTATTGTCTGACGCGACAATCCTGTAGCATAGACTCCGATTGGTCCGACCAGCATTGGACCTCCTTTACAGTGATTGGTTGCTGCTTCAGGGGAGTAGTTGGATCGATCGGTGGTCCGATTTGCCGAACGGTGGGCGGAGGAGGGCCTTGTAGCCGTCCCGGAAGGGAGTGTAGCAGTGGTCGAGGATCCGCTCACCCCGTGTGTTGCTTGTGATGTGTTGGTAGAACTTCAGGATAACTTTCTTCAAGTTCGCCTTATTGAAGTCCCCCGCCACAATGAAAGCAGCCTCAGGGTGGGCCAACTCCTGTTCGCTGATAGCCCCATAAAGTTCCTTCAACGCTATGTCCGTGTTGACTTGATGGGGAATGTACACAGCAGTCACGGTTACTGCTGTAAACTCCCGCGGTAGCCAGAATGTGTCCGCACATAAGCATCAGGTACTCCAGGTCCGGGGAACAGAAAGACTTGAGGGTCTGCACATGACTCTGGTTGCACCAAGATCTGTTTATCATGAGACATACCCCCCCTCCACGATCTTTACCTGCCAAACTGATG